>CM020506.1:8937500-9175000 GCA_009823395.1 Thamnaconus septentrionalis
TCACTCATGCATGCACACAGATTCCAACACTTTCACCCCCTTTGAGTTCTTCATTTGCACAATGAGGAGACGAGCTTTGTTCAAGGAGAGGCTGAGAATGCCACCAAACTATAAAAGGAAGAAAAGAAATTCTACTGCAGACGCGGAGATAAAAAAGAAAAGTGGCAGACACGGCCGGATTGCTGTGTATCTCCATTTTTGAGCATCAGATCAAAGTGAGAGCTTTCGACAGATAAATACGCAACACAAACACGTGAAAAACGTGCAGCTGCTTTCGGTGAGCTACTTACCTACTTACGAAGGCAGAAGTCTTTGTCATCCATCCGATGGTTTGGTTCTGCGTTCGGACCTGAAACAACCAGAGAATATTCCCCGTCAGCAGGATGCAAAAGTCACCGTAGCAAAGGTCCTCTGAAGAAACATCCAATAGCCTGCCTGTATTCATCTTTATTTAATCAATCAATCAACTTCTCTTTATAAAGCAGTGAAAGGCGTCTCTAAGCGCTTTGGACAATCAAAGAGGAAACCAACTGATCCCAGAGCAGCAACAAGCGACAGTGGGCAGGACTGAAATAGAGTCAGAGTAGAGTAGACTTCTGTTTATTGTGGATGACTGTTAAGGCTGCTGTAGTCCATGTAGATTTACATGATATCGAGGTTCCTTGCAGCAAGTGGCCAAGCACACACGCAGCGCAGGCAACTATATGCAAATATCACAGAAATACAATGATATATGTACACCTATATCTGAAATCAAGACATGCAATTGCAATTGAAGGAGAGCACGAGCGACACAAGCGCAGTTTAACAGTTCAAAAAACTAACAAGAAAAACAATGACAGCCGGAATAAAGGAGTTTTTCTGGCATTCACTTTGCACCTTGGTAGAGCAAAACTGCTACCTGAAGGAAATTCAGGGGGACTGGTGATGTCAGCCAAGAGTCTGAGGGACTGTTAGAGCCCACAGCAGAGAGAGGTTTGGATTAACTCTGACTGCCATCTGAATTTACAACCTCAAAGTCATTTCACCAAAAAAGAAAGCAGCAGACAGTGTGGGAGGGAAACATCACAGCCGTGATGCCCCCACCTGCTGCGTGAAACGTCTGCAGGGACAATTAATGAATGAAATCTTCATTTGCAAACCGCATTTAGCAGCGAGATCAAAACCTGGCTGCGCTATTCTTGAATCTTTAATCTCACAACATTTCCTCCTCCTCGTGGCTCCAGGTTGGTTTTTGAGAGAAGGAGCCTCGTCACAGGCGGCAGACAACAGATCTAAAGCACGCGACAAAGGAAACAACAGCGAGGATTCAATTACACACACGAGGGCTTAATCTCACAAATTAACCCCCCCCCTTTAATTATGATCCACTCCTGGGAGCGCCTGCCACCGCCGCCGCTGTCGGCCTTCCCTCTGAGGACTGATGGAGATAGCGGAACGCTCAGTTCGCCAGCGAGATAACCTGCCGCCAGCCGTTTAGAAGAACACAGCACAACAGCTTAAGACTGGCCAAACCCTGGGCACAACTTTTTAATTAACGGAACAAACCCGCCCCACAAGTGAACAGCTTCAGTCGAGGATCTCAAGGAGCCATGATTCAAAGATCCAATTTGCAAAGCTGCGTTCGTCATCGTTTGTATGGTTACATCGTCAGAGCTGTGTTTTGTTTTCTAAAAAAAAAAAAAAAAAACATCAGCCAATTATGTGCACTTGACAGCAGGTCTACAATGATAGGGGCGGGTGGGCGCCAAGTTCCTGCTGACGCCCTCTGTTACAATTCAGCTCATTAGAGGCAACATCAGGCGTGAGCGGTCAGAAAGTGAAGTGAAGCTTGTTTTCAGCTAAGCAATAAAAAAAAAAGGCGAGGAGCTTAAATCACGACAGGCCAGTGGGGGGGCTGTCACATAAAAAAAAAAAACAACTACAACAAAACTACAGAAAAAATCTGGATATCCAAAACTGGGCAAACAGCATCAATACAGCAACTCCAAAACTGAAAACGTCCACTTCCTTCCTGGTTTGTGTTGGATGAGGAACGTCGGAATGAGGGACCTGCTCCAGACGACACGTTCCTTCATCTCTTCAGATTTTTCTGGCATTTCCATCTTGAAGAGCTCGTCTTGACCTTCCGTCTATCTCTGTCCAAATTGTCCAATCTGACTTTTAATATTCTTTTCTTTTCTTTTTTTAACACCAATTAAAAAAAAAGTTGCCACCACTCAAGACACTGTTTCAGTAAAGTGTTTAAAGTTCCAGTGTGTAAAATATTTAAGGAAACCCAGTATTAACGGCGTGTTTTATATTTATACCACTGTCAGACGGGCTTCCTTGTGTGTGTGTGTGTGTGTGTATATATATATATATATATATATATATATATATATATATATATATATATATATATATATATATATATATATATATATATATATATATATATATATATATATATATATATATATATATATATATATATATATATATATATATATATATATATATATATATATATATATATATATATATATATATATATATATATATATATATATATATATATATATATATATATATATATATATATATATATATATATATATATATATATATATATATATATATATATATATATATATATATATATATATATATATATATATATATATATATATATATATATATATATATATATATATATATATATATATATATATATATATATATATATATATATATATATATATACATATATATATATATATATATATATATATATATATATACATATATATATATATATATGTATATATATACGTGTATATATATATATATATATATATGTATATATATATAAAATATGAGAATCATTCTAAGGGTAGAAAACACAAAAGACTTTTATTGTACTGCGAGTGTACACTTTAAATAATGCTTTTATGGGCTGTATTTTAACCTTTTACCAATATAAAAGTCATAAATAAAGCCAAATTTAACACACTGGACCTTTAGGTCTTGCAACTCAGTCAGTCAGTCAGTCAGTCAGTCAGGACCAAAGTAAAAAACCTCAAATTCAAATCCATCAGCGCTGCTTTATTTCTTTTTTTTTCCCAAGTTATTCTTTAAATGTCAAAAGATGGGACGTCTACCAGTTCTGATAAAACTGCTGCAACACCCACGCCAGTCTAGCTCTCCTCTTCAGCCTCTCCATTGTTGTCCTCTTCTTCTGCTGCTTTTTTCTAAGCAAACGGACCAATCAGATTTTCCTCTCCTGCTTTGGGAAGGTCGCCATCAATTGAGAGGAGCTTTTGTTTTGTTTTGAACTGCCTTTGGTTTCCTTTAGATTACTGCTCGTCCTCATTAAATGAGAACTGTGTGACATCAAAGTTGATCAACAGGAGCCAGGTGTAACCACAAGTTCCTCCTTGTTCGCTAGTTAGGTCTGTTATGTTAGCTAGACGCCTCAAGGACAACACGCACGTTTTCATATCACACTTCATAGGTCCGTGGGAACAGCGGTTGACGAGAGTCCCGTCACTCAGAGCCCAGCGCTGCTTCACTTTACCTGTGACTATATTTTTATTTTTTATTTTTATTTAACCTTTATTTAGCCAGGCAAGCAATTAAGAACAGATTCTTCTTTACAAATGCAGGCTGAACAATGAACAAAGGCTCTTTGAGGAGTGGAGGGGGTGTGGGGGCTAAAAGAAAAAACAAGGTTATACATTTTACAAAAACAATAGTTAATAAATAAGTGCATTTCAACAATGACAGTGACAAATACTCAACAGCCACAAGAGTAAAATACAATTTTTGCTGGTTTACTTTAAAATCAGTGGGTGATGTGAGGACTGTGAGTGTGAAGGTGTTTTGTAAAGTGTTCCAGTCACTTGCTGCAGCAAGTCAGAAGGCGCTCGGACTGAAGACAGTACAGACTGTGTATGGTGAGTTTGATGAGATTACTGGACCTAAGATTGAGGGTAGAATGGTCGAGGTGCATAATAAATAGGACATCTGTCAACTGAAGACGTCTCTGATTTGTTCCTGGGCCTCCTACTGAGGAACCAGACCTGACAGTTTGCTGTTCTTTAGGCTTTTAACGCTCAAGTGCCGTGCAGCGGTTGCAGCTGCAGCATCCCTGATAATGTGTTTGGCAAAAACTAGACTTTGTCATCCTTCATCCTCCTCTTCTTCTTCCTCTGTGTTTTTTTTTAAAGGAGCTTGCTCAGTTGCTCTCTTCCTGGTTCTGTCCCAATCATCAGGGATTGATTATGAAAGCCTCAGATCGACTGAGAACCCTTTCATTCCGAGTTTGGACGAGACAGATGGGCCAGAATTCCGACGTGAATTCCAACTTAATAACATTCCCCACCCCCGCACCCTTATCATTCCCCCACCCCCACCCCTCCAAACATCTCATCCGTCCTTTTCTTCCCCCCCCTCCGCGACACTCTGCCTTCACCAGAGCCGGCTAAAAGCACTGTCATTACTCCATCACGCCTTTTAAAAGCGGCGCATCTGACCTATTAGAGTGGGCTGGTGGGACTTGGGCCTGTGAAATAATGATCACTAAGAATTTCTATAAAAGGAAAGCTGGCTCCAGCGTCTCCAAGCCACAACGGAGCAGCGATTAAAGCCGACTGATTGAAAGTGTCCCGTGTGAGCCGACGTGCCAGACGATGAGGAAGTTTTCCCTTTTTTTTGTCCTTTTCCTTTCCTTTTTTCTTTTTCCCGGCGACGGGTGTAATGGGCCAAATATCCGCTCCGCTTGGCTCTCTCTCTCTCTCTCTCTCTCTCTCTCTCTCCGCCACCAATGCTCTCAATTAATCCAGAGCCTCTAAATGACCCTCGAAGGTGACTCGCCAGATAAGTGCAATTACACTGGAAACAAGGGTGCCACCAATTAGTCCTCAAGCCTCCCCTTCATCCTCGGCGCCGCAGACCGAGTGCGTCCCGCCGGGTCGCTCTGTTTGCGGACTTCATTAGTGGGCTTCCGGAGAGGAACGCCTGGCCTAGATCGCGCTGGCGGGCGTGTCCGTCCTGAAGTGTCTCAGCGGCGCCGGCAGCGGCCCGGGGAACCTGCTGCGGTGGGTCTGCAAGGTGGCGGCAAGTCTGTCATTGTGTTTTCTCAGGCCCATGAAAGAAACTCAGCTTCCATCAGTGACGAGGAGTGATGGGCGGGGACGGTAGTGGGCGATCAGGCGAAGCTGGAGAGTTTCTTGCTTCCCTGGATCATGTTTCCTTAAATTGCAGTCCAGGCAAGAAGGCTACAATTGCTGTTGCTGTTAGGATTAAGAGTTTGTCTGCACTGTGCAACAAGGTGGGAGGGAGGATGAGATCCTCGCGCATTACTAAATGATGCGCTTCTCGAAACGCCGGAGAAGCATTGAGGGCATTTTTGTTGGTTTGTTCTCCAAAGGGCTCTTTTATTTTATTTCACATCAGCGCGTACGCCGTGCAAGATCATTAATATTAATCAAGGACTGGCTGCCGCTCGTCTTCAAGTGGGAGCTCCAGGGGAGCACGACAAACAGGCGGCTGCAGCAAGCCGTCCAGCAAAGACTTCTGGGTAACGTCGGCGGCCGGTCAAACTTTACAACCTCCCCGGTGAGTCTCTCTTTCTCTCTCTCTCTCTTTCTCTCTCTCTCTCTGACCTGGAGAGGCCGCTAACCCCATCACTGCAGTCTGCAACCCCGTGACCTGCTGTTTATATTATAAGAACTGGATACCGAACTTGCAATGTAGTGGCTGTGTGTTTTTTTCCAGTGGACACTAGGGGTACTGCAGCCAAAAATCCCATGCAGCCGGAAAAAAACATTTTTCCTCCATACACCACAATACAAGCATAAACACCTGTAAAACGGTTGACAACTTAACCATTGACTTGAAACGATAAACCATGACAAATCTTTCTATTGTAGATGTTTAAGTCATGGAAATTTAATCTTTCTGAAAACAAATTTATAAATGCCAAAGAAATCCGCAGAAAAGCATTTCAGATTCCGAGTGTGACATCATGGCGTCGTACATGCTGTGTCTCTTGGTGCATTCTGATTGGTTAAAACGTCCTGATGCATCCAGTGAGTTACAGTTGCATGATGGGAAGTGACACTACTGCGACATGCTCTATGGGGCCACATAATGTCGTAGTAATCTGGAAGCCGTTCCAAAGCGGTGGACTATTTTGGCATTGAAATGAATGGGCCCACATGTTGGATCCTGTGGGGAGTGGGCCAGGCTGCTATGTCTGCTATGCCCTGCAGGGCGGCGCTGACGCTGCAGGGAACCGGCAGAGTCGGCTGGGCAGCGTTTCACATCGTCTCATCCTTTCAGGAAGGAGCCACCACCTGTCGGGCGTCCCCGAGCCGGCGAGAGAGACGATGACGATGATGAGTGGTGATCATCGTGATGATGATGATCAAGATGATGATGGTGATGGTGGTGATGGCGACGATGACGGCGGCTCCAACCCTCTCCCCCTCCCTTCCTGCCTCGCTCTCTCCCCTCGGTCGCCTCGTTGCTCGTGTCTAATTGCTCCCCCATTGTTCATTCTGGCCAAAGTGTTCATGAGAATTTCCTGCTACGTCGACACGAGGCGGCCCGACGCCTGTCGCCTGTCGCCTGCCAGCGCCGACTCTGAGAGTAATGGGTGTGACTAATGCTGCTTGGCAGCTTCCGCTCTCTCTCCCCTCCCCGCCATCTGTCCCACGCCACACCTCTGGGCGCTCTCAGCAGGTCTCGGTAATCATGCACACATGCCAGCGGCACGAGCCGCTCCAGCTTCCTTCCAACTGCATCCAAACAGCCGAAGGATTCCAGAGCGCGTCAAGTCACCTGCCGCTGGAAACACTCTGCAGAGACGTGGTTACATATTTGGTTTTTGGAGTGTGTGTGGTGTGCGTGTGCGCAAGCACACTCGCATTCAGTTTAGGGACAAAATGCAAATTTAAAAAAAAATAATAATAATAACAGATGGAGCAGCCTGATGATCTTGATTTTATTTTCTGTTATTGGTAATTTTGTATCTGTTCTGCTGTTTTTGTGCCATTCCTATTAAATACTTTCCATCTGTGCACACACACACATACACACACACAGGCATCGTCACATGGTGTGTGGTGTGTGTGTGTGTGTGTGTGTGTGTGTGTGTGTGTGTGTGTGTGTGTCCGCAGGGTTAAGTGTAACCAGTGTCGGTGCTGGCTTAAGATAGGGAGAAGCAGCATGAATCTCATTACAAGGGCTCCTGGACCTTCGCCTGCAGCCAAGTGAATCACCGACTGAGTGACTTTAAATTGGTCTCCAATGAAACAGGAATTGATCCTTGGTCCTCTTCTGGTCCTACCAGGCAGCTTCTTTTTTTTTTTTTTTGGACAGGCATCTTCAGAAGCTGCAGCCTCGATGGACTTTGCTGCATTGCTTGAGTTGCGTCAGAGGTCATTTTCGAATTTGTTTGCAGCTGGAAAATACCAGTGCCTGCAGTGAGTCTGGAGACACTGACGACTCGGCTGACAAGATGCAAACTCTGCGCAGAAAGTTTCCACCCAGGTGGGAATCGAACCAACAACCTTCTTGCTGTGAGGCAACAACACAAACCACTGCCAAGCTTTCTGGACTGGTTTTGACAATACGTCACATTCCAGAGCCAATCAGCCTCATTTCAGTAGTGAGGATGTGAACCTGGAAATAAATCATTTCTACCAACCAACTCTCCTCAAGAGCTGCAAAAGCCCTGCTGCTAGTGGGGCTTTTGCACTAGCAGCGATTCGGCTCTGCTTGTTTTGGGTTGGTAGCACCTGATACCAGGGACGGTTTTAGTACGAGTCAAGCTGCCGCAGTACATATGATATTTGGCTTTAAAATTCAGTTTATCTAATTTACATCTGATTAATAATACACAATAATAATAAAAATGGATTATGTTCATTACCAGACACAATATAAATCAAATACTCTGCTAGTTTCTGGTTGGGTTCTTCATACAACCGCCACTCACACGCACACTGCATGGATGGCTCTTCTCTTCTTTTTCCTGCTCCACCCTTAAGAGCAGCACACAGACTCTGCCATGCATCAAGAAATGGATTTGCTGCGGAAATTTTCCAGGGTCACTCTGTTGGTCCATAATCTCATTTGGAGTGAATGAAATAAACATATCCGTGGAAATTGGACACAGCTAATTCTGAAGGGCGCAAATTGATTTTCTGTAGAGCTGACGACGGAGAGCAGCGCTGCGGCACGAAGACGCTCGCTGATGAAAAGCTCTATTGGGTTTCTTTTTTTTTCTTCTTCCCCGCCGCCGCTCACCCTTTATCAGGCAGCTCGCAGTGGAGAACTGAAGGAATGTCGGCCCCTTGAAAGTCACAAACGAATGCTCACGCTTGCTAAAAATCCATTTTCATAATAATAATAATGACAGAATTCAATTGAGTTCGCCGTCATACGTGGTGCAGATCCTGATGCTGATAGCAGCTTTTCAGCTGTGCATTAATGTGGAAAAAAGGCCCCTGGAAAATAATGTCCTATTCTTATATGGATATATGCACATATATGAGCACATTTGATTTTTTTTTCGCCCTTTTTTTGCACACTTGGATAATACCTGCAGCCGCCGGAGGCCACGGTTCAATGATGTCAAGTCAAAAATCCCGTCAGCGAACGTGCCGCACGCAGAAAGTGAGTCGACGACTGAATGACACTCTGAGGTTTTGTGGCGTTCGACTCTGAATTAGACCCGCCGGCGGCCGGCTGCTATGGCAACTCTGACGTCGGAGATCCTCTTCCTCACTGTCACAAGGGCGACGGCTTTTTTGCACGTCTTTATCCTTTAAACAGCGCTCGTCTTGTCTCTGTAACAATGCAAATGCGCACAGAACAGTCAAAGTGCAACATCGTGCGATCAACACACGTCACCGCGTCCATTTTTCTTCTGCAAAAGTTGCCGGGGCAGAGTCGTCTGATGCACGCAAAGCGCGTGTCTTTATGACTTTATAATTGCTGCATGCGCTATGATACCGCCGGCTGGCCGGCCGGCCGGAAGAAGCTCCGGCCAGCTCCTGGTGTGCCGGAATCAATAGTAATTCAGCCGCAGCCGGAGGGAAGAGAGTTAATTATCCCGAGGTTCACAGGTATAATTGAACAGATGTGTTTTGAAATTGGTCACCGCACCATCGCAGCGCCAACGGTAATACCTCAGCCTACCCCCACCCCCACCAGACCCACATGGTCTGCAATGCAGAACCTCAAGAGGTGGAAAGACAGGGAGGGAGAGAGAGTAAGAGAGGAGAGTGTGCAGCACTGTGCTGCATGGAGGCACCACAATGCTGCTGCACAACACAACAGTTCAGCACGCAGACGGCCGGAAAGGAAATTAACCCTTGCACTTTCTGGGAAAAAAAATCATATAAAACCAACCCGTGCGCCGGCGCTGACTATCCGACTTCAAACTTTTAACCTCGCAGGACCTTGATTTGCTGCAGTTTGAGTCTGTTTTGAATTGCTTTAGCGCGACTGCGTCATACATCATTCACACCCGGAGCTTCAGTGGATCCCCCACAGTCTGCCGCCACACTTCTCATCTGTGTGTGTGTGGGCAGAGGAGGGGAGAGTGTGGGGGGTGATGAGGTGGGGGAGGGGTGATGGGGAAGGGGTGGTGGTCCTCCAGCCACGGGCTGCGGCTGGTGATAAGGAGGCGGCAGGGCCGGCCCTGAAGAGTGGCATCTTCCCTCCATCACTCCTCTCATTTCATTTCCCTGCTTTAAAGAGGAGGCACGAGGAAGCTGTGGCCTCGGGCTGCAGCCTCCACTCTGCCTCCCTCCATCCCTCCATCCCTCCATCCCTCCATCCCTCTCACACACTCGCTCTGTCGCCCTCTTGCTCTGGCCGCGCAGCACAAAAGAAGATGACTTCTCAGAAAATCTCTTGATTTTTATATGAAAAAAAAATTTGGCAATAAGTCATATGAGCCACGAATAAAAAAGTCCAGCAGCAGGCCGGCCTGCAGGCCCCGCAGTGGCAACCAGACAATCTGCAGGCCAACGCTGTTCTTATAAAACTAGTCTTATTTATCACCCTTTCATTTGCTTTCAGTCCTTCTGTGGTGATAAAAAGATGGAGAACGTACAGGATAGTGGTGTTATTATTAATATTATTTTTCACAAACATATATATATGAAAATGTGTGTGTGTGTGTGTGTGTATGTACATAAGTGTATATATATTTGTGTGTCTGCAAATATATACGTATATACATACATATAAGCGTGTGTGTGTGCGTGTGTGCGTGCGTGCGTTCACATGATTGAAACTACTAGGAAGTACATTCTACATCATTAGTTTATTCTAGATGCCCATTAGTCACTGCCTTGGCAGCGACTATTCTTCCTGGGGTCCGAAATCACGCTAATAAATATCTCAACATATGTGAACATTCACACATAAATGCAAGAATATATGAATACTACACACATTATTCAAGCATTTCACAAAGACAATTATCCAAAAGCAACAAACAACTACAAACAGCTACTTTATTTCACCGCTAGATAGCTAACTAACCAACGACACTGGAAGGAATAAGAACAAAAATCTGATCCAAACCCAATTCCTGTGGCCATCAAGCAGCAAACATAATGTACTGTGGCTTAATAAAATTAAACTGGATTTTATTTTTCTCACGCATTTACGCAACTCCTTCCAATTACAAAAATCAACCCTGTCAGAGGAAATGTCAACAGCGCTGACTTCCTGCAGACTGTGTACTTGATGGCACCTCCAGCAGCTGAGCCATATGTCTTCCATTTCCCTGTTCAAATGGAAACTGAGCCAAATCTTTGCTCCCTCTCAACTTCAGGAGGTTTTTGTGATATAAAAGCGAGCGGCTCCTGCATCTCCGCCATGTCTGCTGTCTAACTCTGCACTACCTGTTCTGTCTTCGCTTCGTCTCCTGCCTCTGACATGCCTCCCGTTTGACGCCGTTCCGTAGTTTTTGACGAACAAAGCTTCCAAGCGGTTTGGGAGCTTTCTAAAACGCTTGTGTCTGTGTTTTTCTTCACTGCCTTTAATCCAAATTATGCAGCACAAGATCAAACTCCCAAAATGTAACACGACGCCAGCTAATGTCGCCCGTTGAGGAGTGTTTTGATCTCTGCTCGGGTTCCCACCTCCACCACCACCACCTTTCCTTCCCCAACCACAGAGTCCCTCACCGCCTGGGCTGCTTTTACCTTCGGCAGGATCAAGTGACATTGATAAAAGCTTTCAGGAAACGTCTGGGGACGTGTGGGCTGAAGCGGAGTACGGCTGGACAGCACGTTGTGATGCACGGCCAGTGTGCCTTTACCTGTTTGATGTTCCATTAAAGGTCCCATATGATGCAGAATTCACTTTACCGATGTTTTCCAACAATAGTCTGAGCCTGTCAGCGGACTCACAGGAAATGCAGTAAAAGTCTGTGCTTTACTTCTTCTGCCAACTCCACAGTTCAGAAAAATTAGTGCTGAGACAGGCATGTCTGGGAAATAAAGCTCTTTCTGATGTCACAAAGGGCATTGAGTCCTGCCACGAGTCACTGACTACAACATCCCGAGCCAGGTAATGTCTCCATCCACCTACTCACATGTCCTTCCAAACACGTAGAAGGTCCAGCAAAGCAGCAGGAAGCTAAAACTTTTTGCTATGGAAAAATAAGGATCTATAAATGGATAAAATTCCAGAACTTCAAGGGAAAAGGCAGATTGTCTCTTTACATCTCTTTGAATGTGAATTCTTGCTGAACTCTCGGCTCCAGCAGCTATAAATAAAGCCTCTACAAAGTTGGGGTTTGGGTTGAGGTCAGGTCTGATTCGGCTTGGGAAAATTTGCAGATTCCACTGTGTGTCGATGTGCTTGTTTCCGTGAATCAAGAAAGTCAACTGAGATAATTCTGCTAACAGTGTTGACATCATTAAGAAGACAAACGCGTGAAATAATGTGAAATGTTATTATTGCTGGAGATGGTTTTGCTCTTTTTAATCCCCTCTTATGCTATCCTGCCAGTCTTCATCAATACCCATCAGCACTTCATTTCTTTAGAGCTCCTCCACACGTGCAACGGAACAATCATTTCATCATTTGTGTGGATTTTTCCATTGTGATCTTGTCCTGAATGACCCTCTTTTACTACTGGAGAGCGCCCCTCCTTTTCTTCTAAGAAGTAGAGGTTTGTTTGTTCACACGCGTCGGCTGAGTGTGAGGCCGAGTGGCTCCTCCGGTATCACTTGCCTGCCTCTGTTAATTGCTGATACAAGGCAAAATTAAACAGAATCGAGAAAGTGTGTTCAGAGTGTCCTACATTCACACAACAGCTGCACACAGCCGCAAGCAACGGAACAAAAAAGGTGGGGAAAAAAAGAAAACTCCTCTCTACATTTTCCCTCTCCTGGTTCCTAATCAGGATGATCAGAGCTGGATAGCCGAGCAGCCTGACCCTCATTATGGCTAAAAGTAATAAGGGGTTGACATTAGTGAACCAGGCCTCATTAGGCCCCGTAGCTGAAAACGCTCATCGGAGGTCGTCACCCCGGACGTCTTGCACTCGCTGCGGCTCCTGCTCTGCTGCCGCTCGCTTTGTCTCACACCTGCCCACAGACCTTTGTTCCGCAGCCAGCAGCAAGTCATTTGTATGGACGGAATTAGTCAGAGCTCTGCAGCCCCCAGCTTTATATCTGGCGACCAACGGGCTATTTTTCCACAACCCCACCTGAGAAGAGGAGGAGAGTGTCCTTTCAGAACAAAGGGCGGGTTGTACTAGCAAGGTTGAGTTCTAACATGTTCATCGTACACACAGTGAACATGGAACGTGAATAGTTAAATGTTAGTTAGCAGCTAAATGTTTAATAATTGAGTGTTTTTTGACCACACTAGTGTACTGTGAGATAATGTCAGGTGTGCGTGAAAAATTATCCAATTTAACTAGAATAACAGCAAAATAACATTCCATTATCCAGTGCTTCGTACATGGAATTTTATCCCTTAATTCCTCCCTGGATGTCAGCTTTGTGTGCATCTGAACAGGCCCAGGTTGGACACTATAAATAAATAATAATAAGAGACTACATTGTCATTATTAGGCTAAAAAAAAAAGTGTCATTTTATACTATTTTTGAGCGCCGTGGGATTTTTTCAAAAAGGTAGAAAAACACTGTACGAATTGCTACATGTTAACCGTAAACACAATAACGTTTTAAAGACTGATCATCTGGTTCAAGTTATATCGTGTTAACGAGTTGCTATGTGTTAACTGTGTCTCCAGTTCACACGTAGCAGCAAAAAGATGGCTGGATGTCTAAACTAGGGCAGAGCCACTCAGAAAAAGCTGTGGTCTGGATGGCTCTCAACAGCGTGAAGAAGCCTCCTTGGGGCAGAAAGAGAAGAGGAGAAGCTGTGCGGCGCTACGACGTGGTCAGTTTGATCAAAACTGGGAAGTGTTTCATTAACAAAAAGAAGAGCAAAGAAAGGCGTGAAAGGCTTCTCTCCGCTCCCGACCAGCTCCAGACACAGTTTAGTCAAACACCCCAGAGCATCACAGCTCATTTTGGGAAATTAGCACAGGGCATTGCCTCTCCCACCAGCAGGGGGCTTCAGGCTGTCGCCGACAGGTTCCGGCGGTGATGAAAAGCTCTGAATCCAGTCTTATTCTCTCCCGCGTCATCGCACTGTGAACCCTTGTTTAACCTGTTGCCGCTGCTGCTAAGGCATCTCAATTTCCCCGCGGGCACGCTAACGTTTTTATGACTCTGATTATCCGGTTCAAGTCATAAAAAATTCAAGTCATAATAAAAAAGTCATGTTTATATATATGGTTTTAATACTGATGCACTCCAATGGGCTCCACTAGAGAATCTTACTCACCGCTGCAGATGTGTAACACTGGCAATTCAGCTCATTATGGAAAAGGCTCAAATAAGGACAAGTGGTGATAGCAGATGGATGGCTGGATGGATGGATGGATGGATGGATGGATGGATGGATGGATGGATAAAATAATTCACTGTATGCAAAGAAAAAAAAATCCTACAAGCCATTTTTCAAAAGTCAGGATCTCTAAATTTCCTTCTCGTCTTTAGTGTGAACAAAGAGAAGAAACGACAAAACTTGCACAGACGAGGCATAGCTTGACAACTGGTCCTGTTGGGCCATGTGGACACGTGAACCAAATCCCGTGGACACGTGGAACATTCTCCTCTTTTTGGAGTCGGAGCTTCAAGCATCATATTGTGCAGACGTGTTTGCTCTCATTTGTTTCCAGGGCGGAAATCCATCGATCGGAGCCGTGGCTGGCGCAAACAGCGGCGGGGCAGACATCCATTAGGAAGGCAACGGTTCACTTTAATACACTCAATAGACGACGTTGCATTCGGGGCCCGGACAGTCGCGATCAATCGCTCTCAATTCTGAACATGTGTAAATACGTCTATCGTCCTATCGATCCGTCTGTAATAAAGACCAAATTGCTGTGTTTCTGTTTTTGCAGGTCAGACACAAGGAGAACACAGCAGCGACGGCGGCGCCGATGAGAAGCCTGTTATTTATGCTTCCGCGGCGGGCGACACTTTCACAACCATCATCTCCTGAGTAGTTCAGCTAGTTTTTAGGATTTCCACAAAACAAGCGCTTTACTCAAACTCTCGCCGCTAATAACCCCAGTGCTGAGGGAGACTGCGCTGCTTTTTTTTCTTCCCCGCAACAAAAAGCTCATTTAGTTTAATCAATTTAGCAAAATTTTCCAACAAAATGACCTTGTGAAAGCAGCAAACTCTCCTATGAATAATATTATGGGGCTCTCAGCAGACGCACTTGTCTGGCTGAGAGCGGGGAGGCATTTTTAATAAACAGGCTTGTGCAGCGCGGACAAGCCGGCGCTAGCGGAGAAAAGCGCCTCTTTTACTTTGCGGTAATTACGTCGAGTGTTACCACAAGACTGTATCTTTGACGTAATAACACGGCAGCAGCGGCACCGGAGTGCAGGTCAGGCACGATCAAAGGGGAGGTTTCAAACCACATCAACCACATGCTGGAAAAAAAGGAGAGCTGCAGCACGTCCAGCTGCATCACTGTAGTACAGGGGGGTCGGCATGCACTAATAACATGTAGAAATTTACACATATATGTATATATATATATGTGTGTGTAGATAGATAGATAGATGCATTTGTGCATCCGACTCATTTAAAGGCAGAGTCTTTTTCTCTCATTTGACAGAGAGACTCTTCCTTGCAGCCACAGAACTACTGCAGGCCTGTGCATAAATGTTGCATCGGTGACGTTTGAGCAGATTTGTTCTTGTTCTCAGCGGTTGCGTCTCTCCAACAGCTAATAGCCTCGCCGCCAGTGTGCAGGACAGGGAAAAAAAATAAAAGAAAAAAAACGACGACGACGACGACAACAACCGCTGTCCAATGAAATGGCCAGTGTAGCTGGCCATTGTTTCTGCTGATTGCTTCCTGTGGCTCCCAGTCTCGCCATTGATTAGTTGAAGGGTGCAGCGGATCTTTTATCATTATCAATGTTATCCCCCCCAACCCCCGCCGCCACTCCGTCTTTTCCCACAGCTGAGCTCTTTTCCCAGAAACCATGCCTGAACCTCTGGAGCCAATTAATGCCCCCGACAGATGTGTAACGCCGGGAGCCGAGTTCTGCTGGAGGGTCAAGCAGCCTGAATCTAATCTCCCCGAGACAAGATTACATTTCCTCCGTCAGTGGCCTGCACATGCGCACGCACACACACACACACACACA
This sequence comes from Thamnaconus septentrionalis, assembly GCA_009823395.1. NCBI lineage: Eukaryota > Metazoa > Chordata > Actinopteri > Tetraodontiformes > Monacanthidae > Thamnaconus > Thamnaconus septentrionalis. Next base: position 8,953,269 of record CM020506.1, read on the forward strand.
CACGCACACACACGCAAACACACAGTAGGCCGCCCGAGGGAGCTTTTGTCCAATCACATGATGTCGTTTCAGCGAAAGGAAGAAAAAAAAACTCCACAGGACTCTTGAGAAGAACCGTGGGGAGTCTTCCCGGCGACCCGTTCGTTCTCGGTACTGGAACCCTGACTGGGCCAGAACCACCCCAACCCTTTCTACCCCCACCCCAGAGATACTCTGCGTGTGGCACAATCTGGCCTTTGGTGAGCGTTTCTGCGCACGCTGCCGTTCTGATTGGTGTTTGCAGAGGGAGATACAAACACAGAGAAATGAAATACCTGGGGCCAAAAGTGGGTCTTTCTACACTTGAAAGTGAAAGTGAAATTACTTATGCATTAGGTGCGTCTTTGAAGAAGCCAAAACATGCATATTTGACTATTCCTTTTACTAACACCCACCCCCTAAAAAATATATAAACATATATATATATATATATATATATATATATATATATACATATACATATACATATATATACACATATATACATATATACATATATGCACACACACACACACATATGTGTGTATACACACACACACACACACGTGTTACTGATCAAATCAATTATTCATTTGCAAATGTTTATCCCACCTCAGAAACAAGTGTGGCACGAGCCTTGATGTTGCGTGCTGTGTGTTTCCTGCTCGCACTGAGCCGCAGTGCGCCGCCCTCAGCACAAGTTTGCGCCGCTGTTTTGAAGTTATTGGGAAGTGTCTCTACAGCGTGAATTAAATAAACAGAGATTACACGGGCGCAGCAGTGTGTTTTCTTTTTCATCAGTGCAAGCCTTGATATTATGAACCAATGTTTTATTGTGGGAGGGAGGTGGGGGGGGGGTTGGGGGGGGTTGAATGACCCCAGCCAGGGAGGGCGTGTGAGCTCTTTGTTTACAGGAAGTTCAAGATCTCCCGGCAACAAACAAGACGAGGGTGTTGGGCAGTGAAATTATTATTAAGTCTGTCATTGCTGGTTTGTTGTTGTTGTTGTAGTGCAGCACCCAGTGCAGGAGAGCTTCTGCTTATTAAACACTGACCGGTAGAAAGAATTCTGAGAGGGGGCCGGCATTGGCTGCTTGGCCTCATGTGACGGCACCATAGAACCACTTGTGGATGTTGGGCATAGCATACAGTGTAGTTAGCCCTATGTTTACAGCCTGCTGCTGAAACTGATGCTTTGTCGGACCTTCCACGTGTCTGGAAGCGGACAAAAACAAAGCGACCAAACGGCGAAACCAAAGTGAGTGTTTTTGTCATTCAGGCAGCTATACTGTGCCCTTTGTGACATCACACAGGGACATTTTCCATCCCTGTGTTTTTTAGCTCAGGAAAAGATGCACAGTTTGGTGAACAGAGCCTAAGACACAAGTTACTCTTTAAAAAAATGAGTATCACAAAATTTGGGACCTTTAAAAAAAAAAAAGCCTTGGAATTGTTATAAAAAAAACATATTTTAGAAGAAAAAACTTCAAAGTCAATTTAGCAGCATATAAAACCAGTATGAAAACACGCAACTCTTAAAAACACACAGACCGACAAGATAATCCCTTTGCAGTTCATCCCATTTTAATCAATCTATTGTGAGGCACTCTGATCCCATAATTGATTTCAAAACATCCATCTCAGCGGGTCACTGCTGAGAAAAGTCGGACTCGGAAAATGTTTCTGCTGTTTGGTCGCACCACAAGGCGCTGTGTGGATTATCAACATAGAATCACACAACACGTCAGGCCGGCGCTCGGAATTAAACACCTCTGAGCAACTGGAAGTAACGCCTTCAAACGTTTCATTCTGGGAGCTGCAATGTCATGAGCCCGAAATGAGTCGAAATGAGTCTTTATTTTAAACGACGGCGTCGTGCAACACGATCTCCCGCTGAGCTGCTGACTGACAGATTAATCAAAGTGTCTGTGGCTAAAAATGACAACTGAAGCCCCAGAAGGTGTCTGCGGCTTCACCGTCCGCCGTCTCACTCGTCGGTCCTGTCACTTGTCGCCAGCAATTAAAGACGATCCAATCACAGAGGAGCAGCTCAGCAGAGACAGCTCGCTGGGTAAATAAACCGTTAATACGGCCCTGCTTTGCAAAAAAAAAAAAAAAAAAAAGAAAAGGCAGCTGAAACACCAACAGAAAACATTTTACTGTTGCTCTGAGTTGAGAAAAAAAAAGCTACCGCCTGCTGCAAGCTGCCCTTTAAAATGCGCAGAAGAAGAAGACTGAGCACGATACGATTTTAAGGGGCTGTTGCTGCTGCTGCTGCTGCTGCTGCTGCTGCATCACAGCTGGGCGACTGTTTCACACCAAGAGCAGAAGAAGAAAGAACAACAGCGTGAGAAGCTGTTCTCTGTGGAGGAAGATGTCCTGACTGATCCACTCCCAGCTGGCTTCCAGCAGAAGGTTAAATAAAGGAGGTAGAGAGGAAATCATCGCCAGCGTCCTGCTGAACCTCTGTTGAGCCAACAAGGATGTGACGGACACAACGGGACCGCCGCCGTTCTGTGGAGACGTGGCCAATGTAATGAAGTGAGTCCTGAACAGGACTGCCAACAAGAGTTAAGGCTAGCATATTAGCAGGCTTCACTAACGTTAGCATCCGGCTGGTTGTTGGTTATTTTACAGATTTCGGCTGCAAGTCTGCATTTGGACTAGAAGAGGAGCTTCATATGAGATAACAGGATGGTGAAGGCCAGCAAGGAAGGAGTAGGAGAACAACACACACACACACACACACACACACACACACACACACACACACACACACATACACAGAGGGCGTGTTGTGATGTCACTTCCTACCCTAACACAGCAGCACTTGTTTGTTCTGAAGACTGATGAGATTCCAATGATAATTCCTCAGGTCGTCAGGTCGCCTGGCAGCAAAATAAATTCCCTTTGAACAGAAGGTTCATCCAGTCTCCTTCCAAGTTTGCATTTTTCCATCTCCAGTGAAGGTCATCAACTGTCTGAATGTTTTCTATGGGCTCTTTCACTGATAGACATGCAAAATAAATCCAGCAGCTTCAGGAAACAGCACAACTCGACAACTGACCTACTGGTTGAGTGTTTCCGGGTCACAGGTTGCAGGTTTGCATACATCCAGGGAATAGCACCCTCTACTGTACAGGAGTGGCGAGTGCACAGTGAGGTTTTTAATCAGTCAGTTGTGAAGAGCTCAGTTTTTTTTTTTCACGAAACCTGCACAAAGCCGAAGAGAAGAAAAGGGGGGAAAAATCAAAGTGAGCCGCAACTGTCAATTCATATTAATTAATCTGTCAGTTATATTCTGTTGAATCCAATATGAGAAAATGTTATACGGCTGTGTCTTTAGCCGAAGCAGAAAATATTGTCACACCAGCTGTTTTTCGTTACACTTGATGCCTAAACGACTGTAGACTGCCTTCAAGTTTCAGTTCTCCGCGAGCAAATGAATCACTTCAGTCAAATATAAAACAAGCAGACATATTTTCCGATTCGTCAAATGTGAGCGATGAATAATAAAACAGGAGCTCATGAGGAGGCCCCGTGCTGAGCTCGTTGTCAGCCTGGCGGGCAGGTGGGACAGAGATCATCCTCCTCAGCTCTTCTCCTCCTATAGAATAGAGACCAGCTGGCCTAGCAATAGTCTCCCACCTTGATTGAATATTAACACAGTTTAGAGCTGGACGGGGGGAAAAAATCAACCCAATGTGCTATTCTGCACATCCTGTCCAGTCATTGCTCATCCACTATTTATTAATATTTAAATGGCAGCCAGGGGGCGTCAGAGGCCGTATCGCCTGGGCACCGGTGGAGGCACTTAGCAGGCAGAGTAACACAGTCGGCCATAACAAGGCCGCTCCGGCTGGCGCCGCAGTTCATTTTCCCCCCTTAAATGTTTCATTCCACGATTCATCTCTGACACATAAATTGTGTTTGAGACGGATCTTCCGAGGGGGCCGGAGCCGAGTCCCTCCTCTGCAATGTTAAATGACCTCTGAAACAATTTGATTATGAAGCCCCGCTGACAGACAGATTTATCACGCCAGCGGATGCCACGTAATGGATACCAGCGCCGCCGCACTGACAGAATGATGGGGGAGGAGGAGGGGAAAGAGGTGAAGGAGGAGGAGGAGCAGGAGGAGGGCGGGATGAGTTAGCGCAAGGCGGCGACGGCGGCGGCGGATGGACTCGCAGAGTCGGCTTAAGTAATCCATTTACATGTGTGTCAAATGATAAATAAAATGACAAATGACTCTTATTTCCCTGGTCGCTGAGTTACGGCCGCGCTGCCTCGGCGCCGCGTTAGCTCCACTCAGCGCCGATGGATCCTGGAGGAGCCGTTTCGGCGGCAAACTGTAAACAGCGATTACTTTTACGACCCGTTTGAAGGCGCCGCCATCGCCGCCGCCACACCACCACCCGTTTCCCAATTATACTGCGAGTCGGCGGCTCTAACGAAGCCAGGTCCGTTCGGGGGTTTTTTTGCCCGAAAAATACTGGAGGCCGTGACACTTTTATTAGCGCTGAGGCGTCTGCAGGAGCTCCGGCGGGGGGATAATAAGGCTGGAGACGAGACTCGATTGAACCGTACGGACAAACAAGCCGTTCCAAAAATACCTCTGAGACTTTATATTTACTGCATCTTTTCTGTCTGACTGTCGGCTCTCGGTTGGATGCCGCATAACAATACACACACAAAATCTCTCTCTCACACACACACACACACACACACAAATGGAAACGCAGCAGAGAGCGACTTTGTCTTCGGGTTTTTTGTTTTTTTGGAGCACCTGTGAGAGTCTCGGAGGAGATCATGCTAAGTGTTCCTGCTGATGGAGACCTCGGCCGCAACATTATTCTTTTTGCCTGCGGATTTCAATTATGGTTTCGCTTTCACGGAGCGGTGGCGGGCAGGGGTCAGGACCGGGCCGAGCAGGGAGGCCGTGTAAATGGCGGCTTATCTGCCAGAGAGCAGCGGCGGCGGCGGCGGCAGCAGAGGAACGGAGAAATGATTTAAGCAGCCCAGACAGACACGTTCACGTTTTCCTTTTTCCCTCCGCCGCACTGCTTGTCAAGCTGACGGCTATTAGCCGAGCCCAGACGGAGCCACTGAGGGATCCGCCAGCATACAAATGTGCCATGATTCTGCAGCGGCGGCGGCGGCGGCGGCGGCGGCGGCGGCAGTAGTGACTCCCGCCGACGTCCTAATGAGCCGGGAGCAAAGGGCACCGTCGAGAATCGGGCGCTCGGGATACTTAAAGAAAAAGACTTGTCCGCTTATTCCAACCCGGAGCTCCGCAGGGAGCAAGTAATCGACAGGAAATTTGAAATTTCTACAGGAATTTGCGTTACGAATCAGAAAAAGGCGTCAAAGACGAGAGAAGAAATCTTTTTTTTGGGTTTGTAGGTGCATTCAAACTAATTCAGTCCACCCCAAATTCAAGCCAGATTCAAGATTCAAGCGCCAAGTCACCGAGAAACACGGGGCCCATAGTCTGTCATGTGACCAAGATCAAAACCCAAAGGGCCGAAAAGACACACAAAGACAAATCGCAGTTTGAATCCCGATAAATCAACTCCTGACGCTTTGATGCGTCGCAGTTCTTCATCAGCCTGGCATTCACGCGTCGATCTCCTCAGCTTCGTGCAATCAGGCCGCCTTCTCTCCGGCCCAGGCTGCTTTTAGTCCGCACACGTTTTAATGTCAATGAAATATTGAAACTTTCTAGTCGGAAAATCTTCCTTACACGCATTTCTGTGGTTCCCTTAATAAATCATCGCCATTAATCCTCCACCGAGGCAGACTGCATTTTAAGTCACGGCAGTAATGAGCAAGTGTGAAAAACGTTGCCGTCATCACGGCGCTCAGCAGTAAACACACACTCGCACACGCACACACACAGAACTAATTGCTTTTATTCTTCAGACAACTCTCATATCAATTTATTTTATGTGTGTGTGTGTGTGTGTGTGTGTGCATGCGACGGGTGCATGTGTGTACTTTGACCGTGTATTTCGGCACTTTATTTATTCCTTGAAACCGCTCGTCGCCGTTCTGGCGCACCATCAGTCAAACATAAAACAGCATCTTCTTCATGAATACGTATCTGGGCAGAAATTAATGGCCGCTGTGATGCAAGAGATTTGCCTCTTTTGCACAGGATTTTTTCGCACATTCCTCACGTCGGCTGACGGCACCGTCAGCGCCTGGATGGATTTGATTTAATAACTTTGCCTAAGAAGTCCGACTTGTAGTCGGTGTATTGGGCCGTCGTCATTAATAAGATTTTGTGCGAGTGGTGTGTGATGATTCTGCAGAGGACAATAACAACCAGAAAAAAAAATAGAGACACTATTAACTCAACAAATTGTGTTAAAATCACTTGTGTTTTTTGGTTCTCTTTTTTTGTGTAGCCATCGCTACGTTCAGGCCTTTCTTCGAAAAAAAAACATTTTTTAAAAAGCTCAGTCGTACAGCAGTGATTCTGCTGGATGTTGGCCATGATTGAATCTTTACTTCACTCATATCACTCTCTTCTCAAGGCATTTTCAAACTTTTTCAGGGGCATCATCGAACAGATCAAAGGTTTGTGCAACAAATGAAATGCATGAGAAGTTCCTTAACACATTGTGTGTCACACATCCATCTGTGAAGGAGCCCACGTAGAGCATTTTTGGAAAACACTGGTTTGCCGGCCACTTCGCCCATCTACTTTACCAAAAAATACAAAACCATACGGTTGCTTTAACCTGTTTTGGTTTTTTTTCAAATGACAGATTTGGATTTCTGTGAAAGAGTCGCTCTCAAAAATGATCCTGCGTCATCACTGCCTTCCAAACCAGTGGCCTGCAATGAGTTGAGTCGAGTCCCCAGCAGTCGAGCGTGTACTAAAACAGTACCCAGTACCCAAAACACCCAAGGTACTCAAAACATCCAAAGTACCCAAACCAGTACCTTGTACCAGGTACCAAGAGAGTACCTGGTCCCATCTACCAAAACAGTACCTTGTAGCAGGTACCAGTACCTCATGAAGAAGCTTGAAAACCAGACAGAGCTGAGTGGAAGCTCGTGGAAAAGCCTCAGCGCTGTCACCACGTTACTGGGCGCATTACCAAGTTAAGTCTCCCAAGTCGCCTCCCAAGAGTGCTTTGTTTCGATGTGAGTCTGAAGTGTCATCCAGTATTATCTTATCTATGAGCCACCTGTGCTGAACCCCCAGTCAGCATCAAAGTGAGCCCGGAGAGGTTGAGATCTGTGAAGGGCCTCATAAAATCAATCCCTCATGGCGCCCTACAGTCTCACGTTCTGCACCGGCCGATCAAAACGCTCCTTGAAGACGCTGCATCTGCCCTCGGAATTAGAAGAAAATCAGCAGAAGGGAGCTCTGAAAGTAAAATTGCCCATGATGTGTCTCTTGTTGTTGCTTCCTTGGTCGCGTTCCCTCCGTGTTTTCCTCTTAAGAGGCGGCACAGAGACTGCTGACGGGCCCACATTTGCCTCCTCATTGAAGCCGCCCGATCAATAGATTGCGATTCATGGGGACGGCGGTGGCAACAAGCGGCGGCGGTGCGAAACCGCTTCACACTCGTCACCCTGGCGAAATTGCACGTCTATACGGAAAACCTCAGCCGGTTAAGTTGTGAGGACAACGTGCAGGAAATTGATTGAGGAGGCAGAATCGGAGCCTTCAGCACTATTGCAGGTCACGCAACCACAATCCAGACAACTGGGAATCGATACGGCTGAGTTGGCGGCCGGAAGACTCGGCCGCTGCAGAGGTGGAGGGGGAAGGAAAGGAAAGGGAAAAACGAAGAAGTGATGTCCTCGCTGCAGACACAATACGTCTCGCAATCGCAAAATCCAATCAGAGGGTTTTTGAAAGAGTCTGAAGAAAAATTCCAGAGTGTCCACTGTCGCTCAAACAGAGGGAGCGGATTCCACCGCCAACCACTTTCTCCACTTTTAATGTCTTGTTGTACGGTGGTGCCGCTCCCAAAAATCAAAAATCACATCCAGGAATTGGTTTGTAAACTAATTGAAGTCACTTTGGAAATAATGAATGCACAGTTTTTGGATGTGCAGTTGCTATGAACAGTGATGCAAACACGACAGATAAAAATTTTGTCAGAGAAATTCACGTGGTTTGGCTCGCATCCATCTGGGAAAGAAGAGTTTTCTCGTTATAGCGGGGATCAAACTCTTTTTTTTCATAAATCCAGTAGAGAAAATACTCTGAAGCGGCTCTTTTTTTGTTTGTTGTGGAAAGTCCAGTAAAAAAAGAATAATAATTGCAGCATCCATGCTGCGGTCAACACTATTCACTGCACCGTTGGCCCAGTCATATGTTGACTTCTGGCTGGATGGATGGATGGATCGGCAAGATTTCCGGCCACCATGCAAAGATAATGTTGCACATTGAGTTGTTTGGACCGTCAGCCTTCACCGTAATCAAGTGTCGCATCGCTTCCAAAAACATAATTTACACGCCGGCGTCCTGGAACAAAAGCAGTCACACTCGGGAGGCAACCGCTCCTCTCTTGCCTTGTTTTCCTGAAGTATTGTGCGACCGCCCTCACCGTCAAAACAACACGCCACACTCCAAAGTGATGCAAATTAGTGCAAAGCAGTGTCGAGTGTCCTGGCCGGGCAACGGAACCGAGTTTTAGACCACAAAAGATGGAGGCCGACTCCTCCCACTCCGTCCCGCCCGCCTGCAAACTGACGACGAGTGTCTTTATCTAATAATGAAGAGACACCTCACTTTGTGTTAACTGCCTGATTTATGTGGCCAATAAGCGAGGAGGCTGATGGGCCTCCCAACACCGACAAGGCGGCTGTAAAAAAACAAAAAAAAACAAGGAAGAATCCAAACAGTGTCAACCCATCAGTCAGTTTGCAAAACATTCAGCTCACTTTCAAATTACAAGGTGTATATGTACATTTGAGTTTTATTTCCATTTCTAGTTTCTGTTTTACACCTGGCAATAAAACTTGATTCTGATTCTGAATTATAGACTGTCATGATAGCCAAACGGGGACATCTCTGTGTGTGTGTGTGTGTGTGTGTGTGTGTGTGTGTGCTAGGCGCTAAGCCATATTGAGCACAAAATAAATGACTGAAGAAACTCGTTAGCGATGAACTCCGGCACGACGCCGGGAGCTCGCACCGCTTCTTGTGTGTGTGAAAGCTCGCAAGTTTGTGACGAAACTGATTGCAGCGGGGTTGCAAGCAGGGGCAGAGACGGACTCAACATCGCCTTTAATTTGTTACTCCGGGGTGGAATAGAAAAATAATAATTAAAAAATATATAGATGGGCTAGTGAGGTTTTTTGGGGACACTGAGGCTGATGCTGGTTGCAGGTTGGAGGTGGGAATAAATCGTGGGAAGAAACATCAACGTGTTGTGTTTGGAAACTCTGGCAGTAAGACGCTGCAGGACGTCGGCGCTTCTGCTCATCTTGTACTTGTGTGAGATTGAGAAATGCAGATACAGTAATTTATATCTCTTGGTAACTACATTTGTGTAGTCATGCATTTCAGGTAATTTGTAAAGAATATATTTACAGTGTTAAAGTAGCTATTTACAGTTCTTTATTTGCAGAATAATTATTTAAATATTAAATTTTAGAGTCAGAGGTTTTTCTGCTTTTTTTACATTGGTCTAAATCCCGTGAACTTGCTGTGATTGGCCGGTTTTGGTGATGTGACGGACGGTGTGTTGTGGCTGTGGTGAGTTCGCTCTGCCGTGCATGTAAAGACTAAAGCACTGTTCTCCGTCCCTGCCGTCTCATTTTGTAAAGACCCTCACGTTGCTCTTGTGTCACTGTGTTGAAAAGCAGCAGCTGCTGCTGAAGCGAGACGCTTGTCGCTGTCGCTCGGCAAACAGCAGGTCAAAACCTCAAGGACGCCGTCTTGACAGGTAGTGGGGATGATTTGAGGCTCTTTCACGTTGTCAGACCCGACCGCTTCATGTAGTGGAAGCGCGCGCACACACACACACACACACACACACACACATCGCCTCCTGCTTTTATCTCATTTCCAGGATGAATTTGGCTCAGTTTTCAGACTGGAGGAGTTTTATGCTGTTCTCTTCTCACTTCGCAAACAACCATCTCAACGACCTCCCAACGACCTCCGAGAGGATGAATCGGGTTACAGTGGTACACTTCCTTTGTGGCCCACAGCTGTTTCCTGCGGACTGCGGCCTGTTCAAACAGCCTTGAAACAGTTTGGATCTTGGATTTTATAAGAAATAAAAAATAATAAGTTTGGGAATTTTAGTCTCTCTACTTCCTTATGAGCTTGCAAGTCACCAGGTGTCAACGATGATGCAGGTTGTTAAAACATTGCACCTCTTTCCACGACCACGCTGGGATCGTTATGCTGCTGTTGTTCTATCGTGAAAAAACAAGAAATAGAGGCATCATGGAAAAGGATCCTCCTGACAGCAGCATGGGTTTTTTCTTTCTTTAAAAAAAAAAAAAAGCAGCGTGAAAATGATGAGCGGAGACACAGACTGACATCATTACAGCGTTCCACTGCTTTCACACCGTCTGTATCTGCATAACATGTCACACACTTGGAAAAAAAACTACTCAGAGGAAATGTGAATTGTTTCTCAAAGGCCGTCTCTTCTTCTTCTTCTTCTTCTTCTTCTCCTTCATCTTCTTTTTCTTCTTCTTCCTCTTCTCCTCCTTAACCAGCATTTTGAAGCAGGCTAAAGGCAAATGCCAACCTCATCAGTGGTGACTGATCATCATGAAATACTCCCTGTAGCAGGATGACGAAGAGCTGCCGGGAACAGCTGGCAGCAGAAACTGTGTGTGTGTGTGTGTGTGTGTGTGTGTGTGTGTGTGTGTGTGTGTGTGTGTGTGTGTGTGTGTGTGTGGTAATTGGCTAGAGCAAAATCGTCCCAAATGCCAATTCTTTGTGTTTGGTATCTTTTTTTTTGCCAACTTTGCAGTCAGACTTCAAGGGAAGAATCTGTCACATCCATCTCGCCAAGCTCCCATCTAGATCGAATTCAGGTTTAGCTGCAGGTGGCAGGCGGCAGGTTAGCTGGTTCGTGGTTCGCTGGTTCGTGAGCTGGACAGGAGGATGAGGTGGAAACACTGGCAGCGACAGTAATGGTTTCAACAGGAAAAGACGAATGGCTTTCTTAATCGGAAAAAGGCTTTTCTTCTGCTTTCCCTCGGACGGGTTTCAGCAGTTCAGTGAAGCTCAAGTGGCTGATGAATATGTGAAAACAAAACAGAAAAAAAAAGAAAAGCAGCGATGAAAGAAGAAGAGAACCTCCTGACAGCATTAGTTAGCTAAGTTGACCTAAACCAGCAAATTCCATCCGCAGAGATTCGACAACCTCGTGAAAAGATCGACTTTTTTCCCCGGGAAGCTCGTCAGCGTAAGAATCCTTTTTCCTCAACTCAAGAAAACAGATTTGCAAAAGTCAACAGGCCCGCCCGCCTGCCCGCCCGCCTGCCCGCCCGCCTGCCTGCCTGCCTGCCTGCCTGCCTGCCTGCCTGCCTGGCGCCCTCCTCTCCTCTGAGACTTCAGTCGCTCTCAGTTCCGACAAAGCCTCCAGACAAGCTTTTTTTGCTCTCCACTTTTCTTTTTCTGTCTTTTCTCACCCAGGAACTCGGAGTTGCCCCCCTCCGCCCATCTTTCCGCGGCAGTAAATGAATTCCCCCGCTGACGGCGGAGAGGATGTGATGTGAGAGGCGGCGTTTTCAGGGGCCACTTTAATCTCCCAGATCCATCCGGGAGGTTCGTGCCCCGCCACGCTACTCTGTTCAAACACCCAACTTCCTCGCCGAGGCGACGAAGATTACGGCGCAGCCATCCGCTCCGTCTTTGTCTCCTCGCTCAATCAGCAACAGCCACCCCCCCCACCCACCCCCCACCTCTCCAGAACGTCTCCCTTGCTCTCTTTATATCTCACTCCATCTCGCCGCTTCATCCCCACGATCTCTACGCAGCAGACGCAGGCCGACTTGAAGCGAACACCTGCCTCGGAGGAGGTGAAGTAATAAGCGACGCACACGCACTCTTTCCTAATCTGATGGTGAACAATGCAGCGTACAAACGCACACACACACACACAGGCCCATCACTTACAATCACAGCAAGCATGTGTGGAACAATAAACAAGTGGCGATCTGATTACGGGGCCGCGTCGCACGAGTCACTGTTTTGATGTCACTTTGAAAAATGAAATGAGGGCGAGCCGTGACAAACGAGGGAACAGGAGTGCAGCACTCGAATAAAAGCCCATGAGCTGTGAAATTATGTTTTCAGACAAGTGCGCCGTCTAAATGAGACAGATGAGGAAACCGTTCACGAGATGGACGCGGCGGTTCGCGGCGGAATTTTGCGTGTCCTTGCATCGGTGAGCAGGATTTTCTTGGGGAACGTTCGGCGAGGACCTGAGACGCGACGTAAACATCTTGAAATACACTGGAATATTTTGCAACTTTAAGTTTGCAACCTCTCGTTGCGGGATTCTAGCAGCGCGGCCTCGATCAGGTATTTATCCTGAAAAACCTCGGCAGAACTACAGAAACCAGCATAGTTAGCCTCTGTTTACAGCCTCCTGCTAAAACTGGTGCTTTGTTGACCATCCATGCATCTGCATGCTTGGACAGGAGCCAACACCTGGCTGTAGGTGTTGTCGCTAACCTCGGAAACAGGTAGGGGTGATGCATAAGATCCCTTTGTGACATCACAAAGCCTCAAGTTGCCTGTTTTTTGCGCACGCTTTCTGAAAAGTGGAGCAGAGGATGAACTTTTCTCCTTTCTGAGGGTTCTTACTGGCAGGAGCAATAAAAGTGCCTCTGCCTTGAGCTTTAAAATATGAACGTAGATGCTCACAATGAACTGGCAACCTGAACTGAAGCGGCGATACAATCATCCATATCAAATTCTAAACTGTTTTGTTTTTGAAAGAGTGTTTGAGCAAACGCCTTCTCGTAAAGCTTGAGATCCATGACACTGGAAGTCATTAAAGCTCTTTTAAACAAAACAAAATCAAAGAAGTTCTGCCGGGTTCTGAGTCACGGCTCAACTTTCAGATGTGACATTTTGTGACATTTTCTCACACCTTTTTTTTTTCCTCCCCTGAATCAATACAACGTTTGTCGCTGTGGGCGAAAGATACGAAGCGTTTTAATCATTTTCTTTGCTAAAACGGGGTGCGAGACGAAGCGGCTCCTTTAATGACGCCGAGCGGCGGTAAACAGTCAGACAGCTCAGAGACAGCGACTTATGCAAATGAGCTAATAATGAAAGGTAGGATTTAATAAAACACAGAGCAAACTGCTGCCAAACTCTGCTGAGGATGAATTACAGACGAGTTCGCACGGAGCCAAATAACGGACGACCTTTGAGGTCAAATACAGGAAGGAGGAAGTAGGAACACCCAAAGGTCAACCGACTTGAAACTAGTTCAAAACAGTCAGGAAGAGGAAAATTAAATCAGATTGTATTTGCAAAAAATATCTATGTATAAAAACAATGAACAGAGCAACGTGTTAAGATTGTATTTTTGTCGGCAGAGGACAAATGATGGAGACATGCAGTGTGGAAGTCCAACTGCTGCTCTGTCCATTTTACTCAAAGTGTTCATTACAAATAAGATTTTTTTTCACAGTTGCAGATTTTGCCTGTAACTCAGAATCTCTGGTTATTTAACTGCTTGTGAATCGTCAAAACAGCTTCCAGGCTGCGAGTATCCTGCAGCTTCTCCTTCACCTCTGATCGGACGCCGGAGAAAAATGACTCAAAGGACATTGAGTACGGCGCCGCCTGCAATCAGGAAGTCACCCTGCGGCAAGCCGCCTGTTGACTGCAGCCTTTCCACAGAGCTGCAGCCGCTGCGTTTGATTTTCTCCCCCCTTTAAGCACCAGTAGAGAGCAAAACAACTTGGCAGAAATCAGTCGGTAAAACAGGAGGTGAAGCAAAGAGCCGGACCTGCATCGCTGCAGAGAGCCTGGTGGAGTTATATGGAGCACGGCGATCCTGCAGAGCGCCACCTCGGGGAGTGCACGGAGCATTACAGACACAAGAGAGACAATGATGATGTTAAAAAGATACGGAGACGACTTGACCCCCCCAACCAGGAGGTCAAGGACAAGGGACCGCAAGCAGTCAAGTGTCAGACACCTGTTGGCAGGTGAAGGAGGCGGCGCTGCTGCTGCTGCTGCTGCTGTCCTTGTTACATCCAGTAGCATTTCCCTGGTGCGCCGTCTGCTCGTTGCAGCATGTGACTCTGCAAGGACTGTTGAGTTCACAGGTCTGAAGACGTGCTTCCCCCAAAAGAATTTGCAAATGCACCCAAGCAACCATCTCAAGCTGGCGGGAGATGAAAGTAGAAGTAAGACAAGTAACACAGTCACTGTGCAATGAAATCTGTTCAACCTGACTCAGAATCCTGATCCTGGTTTCAGCATTAGGCAGCCCATAGAGCATGCAGAGTAGTATCACTTCCCTTCACACTTCTGAAACTCCCGTGATTCATCAGAACGCATCAGCCAATCAGAACGAGTCGAGACAAACCACATGATGTGAGGTGACGTCCCATTTACAATATAGTCTTTTCTGAGGATTTTTAGAGCAATTCAAAGTCCATAACTTGAATATATACAATATAAAAATGTATAATGACCAATGTTTAAGGTTGGAGCCGATAAACGGGTTTACTTTTGTATTGCAGTCTATGGGAAAAAGTGCTTCTTGGGCCACGTGCGATTTTTTTGACTGCAATACTTCAAGTGGCCACTGGAGAAAAAGAATTGGCATGCTGCCACATTGGAAGTTTGGTTTCCAGGTCTTATAATAATTCCATGAAGCTGCAAGAGGTGCAAGAGACTTGACTTTTTTTCCAGTGACTCAAATGCAACTTGTGAAACATTCCTTTGACGATTTTCAGGTGGCGATCCCCGACTGCAGTGACGCTGACGTCTGGGCTCTGCTGGACTGACTGATAAGACTGGAACGTGGCCGGAGGACCGTCCAGAGGTCTGACACGCTCCCTTCATCTCGCCATTAGAGATGCACAAAAAATTCCCCAGTGGTCCATCCCACCATGATTATTGAGGAGGAAGAGAGAAGGGAGCGATGAGGACGAGGATGATGGAGAGCAGCAGAACGCAGCTGATTAAACTGAGCATATAGATGCAAATTTCCAGCGGATAAAGAGATAAATGAGGCCTGGAGAGCCCCATTAGAGGGGATCTGGCTGTGAAATAGCGCACTAAAGTGTCTTATTATCCCAATACATGTGAAGTATTGAACATCTTCATACTTTATACATTAATTCAGCGCTAAATCCCCCCTCCGACCATCTCCACGTGTGGCAGCAGCGGCGGCCAACGTTATCGCCCTCAGCAGGTTTCTGAGGTGATTTATGAAATGTGAGATCGGCAACAAGAACAGAATCCAACCTGGTGTCGCATGTGACTGAACACTCAGGTGTTGTTGGTACCAGCGTTTTGGCCACATATAAATAAATAAATAAATAAATAAATAATATAAAGTTATAATTGTTGTTTTGCACTGTTAGCAGTGATCTTTACATTTTTTCCCACCATCTGGCAAAGATTGTTTGGGTTGTTGGTCAATTAATGAATTTCATTTTAAAAAAATTTGCTTCGTTACAAAAACAAGGTCTCCCTCTCTGTGCCGACTTCCAGCAGTAGCTGTAAGTGGAAATAATATATTTCTACAATGTTGAGGTCCAATATCAGGAGGTTGATGGTGTGATTTCTGCTGGTGTGCCTTTAGCACAACTCCTCTTCTTCCATTAATGACCAACTTGACACCACCGCGGCGGCACCTGGTCGAGCTCATCAGCATCAGCATTGCGAAGCCCGTTTGTCGTGAAGCAGCGGCAAAAAAGGAAAAAAACTATAATGTTTCAAGGCTCTACATTGTGTTTGCTGATGGCGCTGCCTGCCTGCCTTGCTGGCTGCTGATGGATATTACTTTCCACGCCGCGCCTTTTGAAATGAGCAATTGTACGACGCTCCCCTTTAAACTAGTTCAGCACGCCGTCGTTCATCATGTGCAGCGTCGCCAGCGGGGTGAGGGGGGTGGGGTTGCCGTCCACTCGTCCCCATGTCTGCTGCCACTCAGGTCGGCTGCTGTTCCTTTGCTCCACGCCGGGCCGTGGGAAAAAGAGAAAGAAGAGGAAAAAAGGAAAAAGAGCAGCCATCACATCTGAAAATGGCTGAAGCTTGGCAGCAGCAGAATAAGTTTTTTTTAAAAGAAAGAAAAAGAGAAGGAAAAGTGCTGCCACGCTGCAGCTTTTCTGTGTCAACACCAGAATATTTGCTGGCAGTATTTCTCAGGAGGGCCGAGGCGGCGCGGCGGCGATGGATCATCCGGCCGAAAACTTCTCTGAGAACATCCTGCTGCTTCGGGAACACAGCGTTATTTCACGGTGACAGTTTTTCTTTTTCTTTTCTTTTTCCTTTTCCGCACAAATCATCCCCAAGTCTATCCAAAGAATTTTGGCTTAGCGAACTGACGTTTTGCGGGTTGTTTTGGGGTTTTTTTAAGAGAGGGAGGAGGAGGTGGAGGTTTATCCTCATTAAATTCTGTTTTCACCGTCTCACTCAGTTTGCTGGTGCACCAATTTCAGGCTGTGCTTACTGTGCAGCTCCACACCTGTCAAACCCTCAGCCACACGTGCGTGTGTGCGTGCGTGCGTGCGTGTGTCTCCGTGTGTGTGTGCGTGCGTGCGCGTGTCTCCGTGTGTGCTCGTGTGTGTGTATGTGCAGTTTGCAAACAAAGTGTGAGCAGTCAATTTAATGCAGACCTAACCGCTATTAGGAGGCATTACCCACAGAGCAAAGAGGCAAAATCCGGCATCAGCATTCCTTAAGCACGTCTTAGTTTTGACTTACACAAAACATTCTTATGGTCTTTTTTTTTAAGTGACTATTTGCTCGCTGATTGTCTCCGTTAATGGACCAAAAAACTTCAAGTGTCTCCGCGGCGCAGCTGTTGCAGCCAGCAGCTCGCGATCTCGGATGTTGACTCGTGCAGCCATCGGCATTGCCTGTGTAGACGCGGCACTTTTTCACGGAAGTCTCATTAAAAAAAAAAAAAAAAGGACAGCACCGGATCCTCGTCAGCACTTCAGCATCAGCGTATAAGTTTAAAGGACAGATGAAATGTTCACACATATCTGAGGAATTAATTTGACACATCCATGAGAAAAAGACCCCAGAGGAAAATGTTTCGAGAATTGTCTGGATGAACTTCTGGGCCAATCAAATTCCTCACTCTGTGCCTCATCAAATCCAAGTCGGGCCCTTGGTGCTCCATTTTGATGAAGGCTGCTTGAAAACACTTCAATAGGCCATAGAGGCAAAATAATAACAATCATCCAAGCTTCCTTCCTACTGGTAGCCGTGATTAGCCATGTTGTGGTGCTGCCAAAGCAAGTTTGGAGCAGAGAAAACTTTTAGTACCGTATTTTTAACAAGGAATCTTTGTGCAGTTCTTACAAGTCAGCAGCTGCTTCCTTTTGGGGTCACAGATGAACCCTGGCACTCTGACAAACGATTCACTGAATTGTGAAAACAACCTGAATGAGCTCTTATAAAAACCCACAATGTTGACTGACCTGATTGATGAACAACCTTTATTTTTTTTTTTTTTTTTTTATTTACAGCGTGTGTTGGGGTCAAATTGCCGCAACTTTTTGCCTTCAAAATGCAAATTTTCTTTTAGCTGTTAGTGCAAATATGTGTATCAGTTGAATTCCTTATTAATTCGCCATCGGACAGTTGATCCAAGTCAAAGCCAAACAGCTGTATTAGCGCGCTAGTTTGCTAGCATCATCAGCCATTGGAATATTTATCTTCCATCAAGATAAACGGCTTGTTTTTGGAGGTAAATGGTAGAAAGTTCCCCCTGTCAG
This sequence comes from Thamnaconus septentrionalis, assembly GCA_009823395.1. NCBI lineage: Eukaryota > Metazoa > Chordata > Actinopteri > Tetraodontiformes > Monacanthidae > Thamnaconus > Thamnaconus septentrionalis. The sequence goes on from CM020506.1 coordinate 8,971,212, forward strand.
TGTAGCTCAGCTCCCTCTCACTTTTAAAGCTGGAGCTTTAAGATTTTTGTCATTTATTTATGACTCACGCACCGCCTTTCTGACGTGCGTGAGCTCGGCAGCACCTGAGTCACCGGCTCCTCCAGCCGTCATTTCCTTCCTCGCCTTTTTATATCATCAGTGTAACTCTTCATTTCACAAGCCTGGCGTTAGGAAAGCAGCAAGGTCGTCCTCTCCAGCTATTAAGGTCGGCAATATAAAATTCCCATTGAAAAACATTTGTTGATTGCTTGCTATTCGAGACCACTCCATCTCCAGCAAAGCCCGGTGCGCTTTTATTTATTTTTTAGCTTTCCGTGACGCCGTCTGCAGAGTCAAGCCGCTCGCCGCCCCTTCACCTTCGCCTGACACTGGTTGAGCGGGAAGGAGGAGGTTTTTAAAAGTACTTAAGTGGGCTGCCGCATCTTTTTTTCCTACAAACAGAAAGCGTCTCCTTTCATCTGATGTGCGTTAAAACTGAATTTCCGAGATGAAAGGCCGCAGAACACTTCCAGTAAAAAATGGCTTGTGAAAGAAAGAGATATTTAACACAGGCAGAATAAAAGTGGCCTGACATTTTCACTTTGTGTCAGCTGCAGCCAGAAAAGCCATTCTGTCATTGTTTTCTTTCAGTTTGGGGGCAGAAGCTTGCACAGTTTTCCTTCAGTCACAGAGCAGCAGGACATCGGAGCTGCAAACAGATGCAGGCCTGAGAAAACCCCACAATACTGTCCGATCATTATCAGCAACTCTTCTCTCCTCTGTTTAAATCACAAATAAACTTTTTTTTATAAGTCATTCAAATGCAGTGCAAAGTTGTTGATTTGTTTTTGTTTAATTATTATTTACACTTTGCCAGTGTGTAGTGTTGTAATTGCACAGTTTGGCCACTATGTCTCTCGGCACTCTTCTCTCTCGGAGATCAACTTTAGCTTCCATGCTATTTTCAGAGAGTATAACTTTGTTCAAATTGATTTTTTTTTTTCAAATCAGTAAAAAAAAAAAAAAAAAGTCACTACATCAGTAGTGTGAATTAATTAGTTTATCCTGGCAAAGAGGAAGAGATGACATCAGGCTGAGTTTCAGAGTTTGAGCTCCACTTTCTAAGTTACTTTAAGCTGTAAACAACATTAATTATTGCAGGGAAAAGAAGCTCAATATACATGAGTTAATAATACTGAAAACCCCTTCTGCTCCTGGCAATCTCTTAAGTGGACGCGCTGGACCAAATCCTGTTTTAGGAGTGAGAGGGGTGGTTTTTTTGGGGGGTTTTTAAAGTTGGAACATCCATTTGCACTGCTGACGCTACAGCCACAGAATCATTAAGACCACTCACTAAATAAAGCACGTCTTCAGGCGCAGCAGGCTGATATATTTTATTTACTCTGTCAGTAACAACATTTACTAACCGTTGATGAAGCGCTCGCCGCAGTTTTCCACTTATCTTCCTCACGAAGGGCCTCCAGGCCCCCCTGCACCCCTCCCCACGTGCCCCGCTTCTCTCGGTAAATTTAACCAAATGCATTGCGGAGGGACAGAATAAACTTTTCTAATGCATTTTCATTTGGAGCTGCTGATTGCATTCCACTCTCCCGCAACTTTGAAATTGGATTAAATCAAGACGGAGATTCAATTACTCACAAAGGCCACCATCTGACAGCTGTTCCGTCAGAAAAACACTCGCACACTCTACATCTCCTTATGTCACACATGGCTGGGCCTCTTAAAACAACAACAACAGATGGAAACACAAAGCGAGGCAGGACCGGTCCGTTGGTTGTGTGAGCGTGAGCGAGGAAAAGGAAGGAAAAAAAGTCCAGTGGCCAAAAAACGAATCTTTTCCAGCAGGCACAGCACTTCCCTGCCGGGGCGGCGAGTGCCTGGCTGCTAAATGGTCCAAGATGAGGTCAAATCAATCCAAAGCACATCATTAAATGAGGCCTTAACTAGAGCCAAAGACAAACAAGCTAAATAAGAGCTGTTTTATTGAAAGTTGTTCGAGTTAACCTCTTGGGGAAAATGGATCGCTTAGATCAGAAGTCTGATGTGCCACAGATCCATCTTGAAAAGCTCTGGTCTAAGTCATTTGCAGTCAGCCAGAATCTGACTGGTCAAATCAGTCAATTAGGTCAATCAGTGCACTTTGGGGAGAGAGAGGCGGGGCCTAACCAGGTTGCTACCGCAAGCCTGTCAGCAACAGCGGCTGCATTGTGGATTTGCCAGTTTGCACAGCTTGATGTGAACTGGATTGAACATTTTTCTCTGCTGCTGATTGGCTGTGGCAACATCAGAGCCTGGGAACTGGGAGGATAACAAAGTCAGTATGGTCAATGAGTTAGCTGATAATTGCTTACTTTTTTATTTTTGACCCATCATTGCCTTTAATTATTTGGTATTAATAATTGTTGTTTTGTTCTTGTTTTTGCTGTGTATTTATTTTATCTAGACGTGTGAAGGCAGGGAACTATAGAGCAGAAATGCACAAATATGCAAAGAACAACTTTGTCATAACGGCATTAAAAAAAAAACTTTTTAAAATATTGACATTATGCATTTTGTTAGACGGTGTTCAAAATGTTGCATGAAATTTCAACTGACAGCACATCAACAGTGTGACTGACTAAACCCGATTCATCAGTCAGCTCTGACCTTCTGACTTAAACCACTTGAAATGTTCAGCACTTTGTACTTCTGTACATTTTTTGCATTTATGGGCCAGGATGACTCCTTTCAACCTGAATCTTAAGTCTTCTTACAGATGAATCAGTCAGAGCACGTCACGTCAAATATTGCCTCCAGTAAAATAAGCATCTTTTTTTTAATGGAATCTTCCCCCTCGCCTTATTTCTCTTAGGCTATCAAAAGAGTTATAAAAGAGCACTTACGTTAATTCACATGATGTTTTGCCATCTTCACTCTCACTGTGTACAGAACAGAAGAGAATAATCCATTATGAGTTCCGCGTGGGGGGAAATTGCAGGATCCACCAAGGTCTGCTCCGGCCCTCCTCCTCCTTTTCAAGTCTTCACAGTTGCAAAGTGGCAAGCAGGGAAAAAAGCAACAACAAAAAAACAAAGTTGTTCACACAATGGCCGCCACCTAGTGAACAACCACAAAGCTTGTGTTTTGAATAGCAATTATGTGTCACATCAAAGACGCCATTACAACGCAGGGAATTTATCATTGCATTCAAGGTCTTTCCAGTGTCGATTTTCTCATGGCAGGCCTGCATTCCCACTCTCCAGGCAGCGCAGCGCAGCGCTTCCCCGACTCTTTTATTCCTCTAAAGCAGCCAGCCAGCAGAGAGCCGGCAGAAAGTGCCTGCAGGAGGGGACGCAACACTCGGACTGTGTGTTTGCTGCGTGCCTTAAGAGGCTGCGTGGAATATCATTTCAGCGTTGGATGTCGTGATTCCTGCACCTCCTAGCGTGACCAAATGTCCTGTTTTTTCTTTGGTTTTGTTTTGTTTTAATTAAGTGATTAAAATAATGACAGGGCCAATTGTCCTGATTTTCAAGAGTCAAAATATGGCTACTAGATTCCAAGATACCACGATTGCTGTTGGGTCAGCAGCTCTAAAGTCAGAGAGGAAAAATAGCAACACAACACAACAACAAAACAACAGAAATCCTAACATTGCTGTGTTAATAACAGATGTCTGATGTAATTAAAGTTTTTTTGTTTTGTTTTTTGCTCTCGGTTGATTTTTGTTTGTTTGTTTGTTTGTTTTTTTAAACATGGAGGAAAGCCAATAGTTGTTTTGGTCCTTAATGGAGCAGTGTTTGAATTAAATGTTTGTGCTTCTCCTCACTCGACCAAATAAGTAAAAGCGTGGATATTTTTATGTGTTCTAAATAAACTAAAACGAAACCTATCAAACTGCTTTAGTAACGCCCCAGCAGTCACAGTTAATTGAAGCTACAAACAAAGAGATCATCTTAACTCCCCGTCACTTGACATCAGGTGGTATCAATTAAACGACAGCAACAATGAAACACACACAATACATCGAAATTTCAGGGTAACCAGAAATAAAGTAAGACTTTACCAGCTGGACTTTCCCTCTGCGGTGTCAGGGACTTCATTCTTGGCAGATGTTTTCTCAACACTGGGTGTCTCACTTGTATATTGTCCCTCTTTGACAAGGTCCGAAACATTAGTTCCGCTAATATGCTAATGTGTAATTTTTCACGTCAAGCGCAATAATATTATATTTATTTTCTAACTATATATGAGAACACAATAGCATAAATGGAGTTTAACTCCAAGAATTAAAGTGGCTGTTAAATGATATGGACAGCCATGGAGCCAATCGGAGAAACACTCCTGAACTTTATAACACATCATCCACAAAGAGAAAGAGAAAAAAAACATCTCAGTTGGTCGTGACAACTTGCTGATGTCTCCCCTGTTTCTCCATCGTGTACTCAGGAACAATGAACTCAACAAATCATTAATTTCACCGGATGTAATCATCCCCGACACCCTAAAATAGACTCTGCACTTTACAGCTGCTGTTTTTCACAGCGCTTCTCATTTTTTCTTTTTTTATCATGTCGAGTGTTTAATGTGTTTGCCTCTTGTGGAATGTTTTTTCATGCGCTCCTTTTCGAAACATGGTCGGAACTGTCTTGTTTTTGTACCACCCTGCAGGACAGACGATGAAGCTGTTCTATTTTAATTTTCTCATCACTCCACCGGACCTCCTGAGTGACGGAGGAAGCGCAGGATCCCCCACGAGTGGCGTCGCTGAGCGATGGATGCCGCGTCTCCTTAATTCAGATTTCTCAGTCTGCTGCAGTGGAGAGACAAAAAAATAAAAGAATAAGAGGAAGCAGAGGAACACAGAAGAGGAGATTAATGCTGGAGTGGGAGGCGTCGCAGCCAGAGTGAGTCACACGGCCTCCACCTTGTGCGACAAAACAAGCAGCACTTCCTGAAGTCCATATGTCACCAAGTCTCGTCCATTGACTGAGCCGCCTGCCGCAGCTGTTTTATTCATAAATCAACCACCGGTTTGCCTTCGCTCTTACGTTTCCGTCCCGACAAATTCTTGCAGCAAATTCGAGGGAAGCGGAAATAAATATTTCACACAGCTTCGCCGCGTGAAGGACACATTTAATATAGAATAAATGCGGCTGAATAAACCCACAAGAGTGGCCCTGGGGCCTGGAGAGAGCCCAGGGCCCGCTTGGCCCTGCTGCTTTTTCCCTCGTTCAAGGCCGAGTCACATTGGCAAAAAGTAAACAACAACACTCGGCCTGACTTTTTTCTTTTCTTTCTTTTTCTTTTTTTTGTCTTTTTTAAATGAGCCAAAAATGTTTTGGGCTGAATTAGATAAATTTCACAAATGCGCGACAAACGGAGAGTGTTAAACAGAAAGCGAGCCTCAAAATTACAGATTTAAATGGTCTCCCGGCGAGTTAAAGCTCATCACAGGAAAAGTGTTGGAGCGGGTGAACGCTGCAGTGATGTAGACAAAGCGCGGCTGGCGCGTGGGAAGAAAAACATGAATAATTGATGTTCTTGAATGAATAAATTAGTCATTTGTGCTCTTGAATTACCAACCCCGTGCTTTTAGAGATTATGTTGTTTGCATAAGAATTAGCAGGACATCGTGCTGTTGTTGCCTTTTCACAACATGTTTAAAGTGAGTCGGCGGTAAGAATTTTGTTTTGGGTTTTGTTTTTTTTGTTTTTTTTTCAAGGGTGAAAGTCAAAGTGTGTACATGTGCCAAGGGAGCAAAATAAAAAGCGACAGACTAATTTGAAAGGAACCAATTAATGGCCCGACGGGCTCTTTACATTAATTGTGCGTCACCACGTTGCATTAAAGACGGATGTCACCTCGGAGAGACATTTTTTAATCAGAGAGCTTAATTATTTCACTTGTCCTCCCACAACAACCTTCAACTGCATGTCACTTATTACCAGCAGCTCTGGCTCAAACAAAACAACTACCTGAAACTACCTGAAGTTGTTTTTTTCCCATTTTTTCTTGCGAACCAAAGTGTTAGCGGGTCGGTTATCATACGGACACACTGTGTCAGAGAAGAGGTCAAGAGGTCAACTCCCTCAACGATCTCTCCCTCCTCCCTCTCCCCCTTTGTGCTCTGCATATTTCGTCCTTTCATCCTCAGATCTGCAGGTGCTTGAACTCGTTTTTTACGGACGTGCAGCAGTTCAAATGTTCCCCCCGGAGACCAAACACCTCCGAGAATCAAAGGCAGAGGAAGCCCAGAGGGGGAGGAGGAAGAGGAGGAAGGGGGGATCAGGAGAAGAAGATATCTTATCACGCAGCAGGCGACCGGATTACTGTCACATTCGGAAGACAACCTCTGTTCCACCTTTGCCATTTAAAAAAGATGGGAAACAGATCCAAGCGCATAGATTTCAGTTTTGATCCCCGAAAGCAAAAGCTGCTTTTTCAGCGCATCCGTCACTTCATATTAATTCACTCAAAATCCCTGCTTTTCCTTTTCATTACCATCTCAGCTCTTGTTTTTCAGAGTTGCAAGATTTTCACTTCCTGCTGCCGTCTTGTGTTTTCTTTGCTACCTTGCAAAGCAGCAGGATCGCTGAGACTTCAGGTCTAAAATTCCACCTCATCCATCTTGAGGAGCCCTGTTCTGAAAAGCGCTTTTGGACCCTCTGTGGGCCCAATCAGCCTCCTTTAAGTTGTGACGGGTGCTGCAAGCTGCCCTGAAAAACCACAGAAGAAGAAAGAGGAGGATGAGGTGGAGAAGGCGAAGGAGGAGGGGGAGGAGATGGAGGAGGAATAGGAGGAGGAGGAGGAGAAGGAAGAGGCTTCAAGTTTGTAAAGTGAGATTAGTGCAGCTGCTGCAGCGGAGACAGTGTTATGAGATTTATAGACAACATTATGAAAATAAAGAAAATGTTTTCTTGAAGGAAATATTGCTAATGAACCAAAGGCATCTTAACTCTGCAAAGAGTTTGTGCCACGACTCTGGGGCAGCAGATGGTGAGAAGTTCTAGTGGATCTTACTTCCAGGGGCACAACGTTGCTGCAGCCACGGTTTGAAAAACTGTATCTGAAGAACTGAAATCAGTCGCCGTCCCGCAAAACAGTCGAGAATAAAGCGACATCTGTGTGAAAACAATAGTTTATTTTGAGGTTGTGTTGTGGTTCAAATCAACAGGTGGCCATATTTTTGTTTAAATTTTTTTACCTCCACTCTGGGTGGGTTTCTGAGGCAGTGAGAAGCTGCAGGTTTACTCACAACTGAGTGTGTTTAATGTGAAATCCTGTCCGTCTTTGTTGTTTTTGCAGTCTAAATTAAAAGTACCTTTGAGTCCAATTGGGACCAGAACTGCGTATACGACTGCGTTGCATCGTCGTGTTTACCAGAAGCCTTGCGTGTTTCATCCCCCCCCCCTCTCTCTCTCTCCCTCTGCGGACATGTGATCTACAGGAACTGACGCGGACCGGGAGCCGGGCTGCTGAAAATAGACCCAGCAAGGAATCCCGAACAGAGGCGAGCGGAGCGGAGCTGCACCTCTGGGACGCTGCGCAGTGGCTGTGCGTGCTGACGGAGCGCTGCGCTGTGAAAAGCTCAGGGTGAAAATGTTTCCACGTGACTCAACCAGCAGCAGAGGAACCTGATTGGCCGGCATGCAATGAGGGAAAGGGCCCCAAAATTGGACGGTCCAATCACCCTCCAAGTATCTTTTATTATTCATTTAAACATTTTCCATTTGGAAAGAAATCTGATAGATTCAAGTCTGACACTCCAGCTGTGTGTAGAACGTGACAGAATCACAAATCTTAATAACGCCTTAAATAACAAGGCAGGCGACGGGGAACCAATAGTAACAGGCGGCTCGCATGTATGTATGGATACATCTGCAGACTGAAGCTAATTATCAGCATGTTGATGAAATGATGTGAACGTGTGACGGAGGCGTCGGGCGCTTTGCAACTACATGCATCGCAAGAGACTTCAGAAATATAAAAGATAATATAGCGGAGCTGCTGCCAAAGGTGTGGAGTGATGCCAGCGAGTGTGTGTGTGGGCAGGTGCGTGACAGCGCGTGAAGGTGTGAGTGTGTGAGACGAGTGAGGCCGTGCTTCTGGCTCTCGCCGCCGCCGTCGCCAGCCGACTCCGACTGCCAAACCAATTTAGTGGCGCCGCCAGCGTAGCTCGGAAATTTGAAGTTGCCGTGGAAACCGAACTTGTGGTGGCATTTTTTTCTCTTTTTTCTGTTTAATGAAAGTGAAGTAAGTGATGCATTATACGTATGCTAATGAAGAAATAAGAGCGTGGGCGGACGATGCGGATGTTGGCATACCAAGCAGATGCAGATGAGCCGAGCTGCCTGTTTCCCGGGCAGACCTTTGATGATGAATGCCGGGCGCGGCTCCCGCTGATGGAAACGTCTGCTTCCTGCTCAGCGGACCAGCAACGGCTCAGTCAATGGAATATTAAAATGACTCTATCCGAGAAGAAGAGGAAGCAAATGGAGGGAAACGGCGGCGCGATAAGCGCGGTGTCGTTCCAGAGGGTTCGTCTCACCTGGACTGAGGCTCCTCGGCGCCCCGATGGAGGCGTCACTGATTTTGCTCATTAGTCTCAGCGGCCGCCCGCTGCAGGAAGCGGCGACGTCTCCAGCTTCCCGTGTGAATCCCAATTTTACATCTTCTTTATACTTCTCCCCAGTGGAGAAGTTTGAACGCTTAATGGTCCAATTTTGTGGACATTTCAGGTCGCAACCTTTTGTTCTGGCCGGCGCCGTCAACGTTTTTTGTCTCTGAAAGCAGCAATACTTGGGCCTCTGTTTAGAGCATTGGTGGGCAAACTTTTTGACTTTTTGGTTTTAGAAGCCACGATGGGTTCTAGAATTTGACAGAGGGGCCAAAGCAGCAGCAGATGGACGGGCCGCATATGGCCCCTGGGCCATAGTTTGCCTGGTTTCGAGCCTTCTGCTGAAACTGAAGGTTCTTCGGACCTCCCACTTGTCAGAACCAACCAGCACCGTCACAGTCTGCAGCTAAAGCCCCCGACCACCTGACTGTGGGCGGAGTTTACTGAAGTTCCGCCATGACTTTGGTGTGTTGGAGGAAGAGCATGTCGGACTCGTCTTTTAACTTCATTTTCTGGTTGTGCTCTGCAGTGGAGCAGCCTCGCATAATTAATAATCCATGAGGGCTAAACAGGAGCTCCAGAGTGCGATGCTTGGGAGGAGACAAAAACAAGGCAGACGCATCAGCAGTGGTGGATCATGTATCAGCAGAGTGGGTTTTTTGGGGGGGAGGAGGGGCAATGACGGTGAGGCTGCACCACCAAACACTGCTACTGCTTCTCAACAACTGGAAACACACAACAGACACTATGACACTGTCATGATTTCACTGATTCCTTTTTCACATGAAAAATCACTTTGAGAACCAGCGGAGACAATAAATCAGCTCAGCCTGAGTTGCAACGAAAACATTCAAAAGTGCAAAACTTCACTGCCAACAACAGCAAAGTTATTGAACCAACGATTGAATTTAAACTCACCATCGTCAACATCGACCCCCGGTCCAGGTCGGGCCGCGTTGTTCCAGGACGTTTAAGAACAGAATGATGGTTTTAGGCGTGAGTAGGGCAGCGAGATAGTAGCTTTACCTGGTGGACAGAGGGCGGGAGTTACGATGTCACATGACACAGAGCAAATGTCATCACAACACCTGACAAAAAGAATGGACGAAATGCCAGACTGACCTCAGATCAGTTTCATCTGTTAGTACCGTGGTGTTGCCATGTGGAGGCGCTGCTGTGCGGAACACCAGGGTGAGAGCGACTGTGTTTTCCCACCGGGTCATTTTCAAGGCTGGGCCTAAAGATAGGCTGAGGAAATTCTAGGCAACCGAGCAGCACCCTGCCGCCGCCTATTGGGTGTCAGGGAGGTGCTCGTTCCCCTTGTGATGTCACAGAGGGTTGATTTACCGAAATTTGTCCAACAGTAGAGCTCAAGAAGACGGACTCCCCTCAAACTGTCAAACCGTCAGACCCACCCACACACACGCACGCACGCACACACACAAACAAACTCAGAAACACTGCCCCCCCCTTTGTTCCATCTTAACACACGGCTCCGTTTTCCTCTCTTTCACGGCTCCACTTTGTTGTTATGGTTTATTCCCATATGGCTCCTCCTAATGAGCGTCGCTCGGCATAAAGAGGAGCGCAGCGACGCCGCGCGCTCCGGCGCCATCGACTCAGCCTGCCGATCAGCTCAGGGAAAAAAAAAAATTGAAGTAACGCTGAAGAGCGGCGCGGTGAATTATTTAGCGCGAGGGGTCGCGGCGAAAAGATCCAACTTCTCGCTCATTAAGCGAGATTAACAGATGTGGAAAATCACCCGGCTGTCAATCTCCGAGCCGAGGAGCCGCAAATAACTCGGGGTTTCACATCTCCAACGGGAACTATTCGTTACGATGACCCCCTTTCCCCTCGCTCTCCCTCCACTGTGTGGCTGAAAAGAAAAAAAAATGGATGGTATGCATTTGTTAACCGCTCCGGCTGAGGGACCATTGTGTTGCGTTTTTTTCCCTCTCCGCAGCCTTATCGCAGCCATTCAAATTCCGCCTCGACAGCAACTTATGAATCAGTTTTACTTACAGTGGCAGCGAGGGGAGAGGGGGAAGAAACACACACACATTTGTGCAATTTCTATTCAGAGCTGCACAATAATGAGAAAAGTGAGGCGTTTTTCTGCCGGGAGCTGACCGCTGCCATGTATCCGTCTCCTCAAAGCTGCCGCAGCTCCGGCGACAGCTTTCTGACCGTGCAGGGCCTCGATTAACGACCCCTCCTCCCGCAGAGGATCGCTCAGACCTCACGGACAGCGACCTTTGACCCGGCCGCGTGTCCACAAGCTGAGGAGCTCGGCCGTCCGCAGGCAGGAAGCCCTGAACTCAGGCAGCCGGGAGAGGATGTCGTCCTGCTAAATGATGGAAGCTGGGGTTGGTGGTGGTGATGCTGATGGTGGAGGAGGCGTGGAGGGGTGCGGGGGTGGACGAGTGGATGGAAGCCAGCCAACCTTGATCGTTTGCGCAGCCTCAGCCTCAGACAACACAGTGACTCACTGCCAGCCATTTGCTCCGCCGCTGCGGTGCTTTCATGCTGCTACTTTATTAGCGTCGCTTTTTTTTTTTATGCCTCGTGCAGCTCGCCTCCACCCACAGAGTCTCCAGTCCTGCGTGTGCAAGCGTGTGTGTGTTCCGCAGCGACACTCAGCTGAACGGCAGTGGATGGTGACACATACTTCCATGTACACAAGTGTGTGATTTTATTTTACCTTGCAGACCTTGTTTTTAATCCTCTCCGTTGTTCCGTCTCTTTCTTTCTTTCTTTTTTATTGTTTTACTCCGGCTGTGTTTTCATCCTACGCTGTTCCCCAGCTGCTTCACGTCACCATTTAAGAGTGCCATGTATTTTGCTGCTTATTTCTCTGTTTATATCTAAATATGTTATATTGAACACGACAGGAGTCCTGGCAAGTTAAGCAAGTCAACGTAGTCACCTCGCACTGGTGTTAAATCGAAACAACATTTTATTGTTCTACAAGCCCCAAATCCCTCACCTGTCCCCAAAAAAAGCAGATTAAAATATCTTTATGCAATTCTCATTTCACCACTAGGTGTCGTGCCTACCTGCACTTCCTCTGCAGCTTTCAGCCTACTTTATTGTTAGCATCTGTTCGCCCTCATTAAGCAGCGGGTGGCTCGTGCTCAGACTGAGTCACTGTGTGTTGACACACTGGCCAGAAAACAAGAAGAGGGAGAGAAACACACCCACAGGGGGCGCTGTGACCCCGCTGGCGAGTCCAGCTCATGAGGCCACGAGTTCTGTACTGGGCAACACTTGTTTTTCCTCAAGTCTAATACACTGAATATTGCATAGAGCTCCTTTAAGCATTTATTAAAAATAACCAATGACGTGTTGAATAGAGTAACCCAGTATAGGTACATTTGAGTGAATGTACTGAGCCGTACTAACCCTTCAGCGCTACGCATTGAAGAACACCTTTTTTTTTCCCTCCAAAAGTTTGAAAAACTTTTGAAAATGATTATTAGAAAACTTTTGGAAACAATTAGTCAAGGTGTCACGGTAACGGCAGGAACTTGTTGGCAACGGAATATATGGAACAGGAAGGAAATTAATTATCAAATCATTGTCACGTCCAGCTAATAGCTGTGAAAAACACTTTGGAAACAGGTGACACACAGCGACAGATGAACAGTTGCAACTAACTACCCAAAATTGGGTAGTTTAATTACAACCATTCAGCCGTGGCTGGGTTCCACCAGCGCTCCTTTCACTGGGTTCCCAGTTTGCGGTTACATCCATCACAAAGCCGTGTCGCTCCCGACTGGAGGAGAGACTCCAGCTCTGCTTCCAGACTCTTAAATCAAAACCGCAATTAATCAAGCAGCGTGATCTCGTTGACACCGAGACGCCGCGCGTGCCTCAAACTCCGATGGGAGGCGAGTTAAAAAAGAAAAAAAAAAAAGCGGTCTTTTCAGACTGTTAACACAGCCGGAAAAAAATGGCTGGAAATTACAACTAATGAGCAATTACCCCACCAATGAACTTCTATTAATGTCTGTTTTCCTCAATGCTCCCCAGCAGAAGCCCTAATTTCTACTTGTTTAATCAATCCGGATAAATGTGACACTTATTTTTAGGCGGCTAATCTGTCATTGTGTTCGACACGAGAGTGTTTCTTTTTTTCCCGCTCTTGCATCCTGATGCCGCTCTGGGAAAATAACTCCCAATCGTGCCTGCAAGAGCGGGAACACAGAGCAGGCAGACAAACATATTTCTCCCCTAATCAAAACATGGCAGGCGCTATTGGTTCAGTTTATTGGTACATTCATAAATACTTTATTTGCGTGCAGCTGCTGCCGCTGTGAACTTTTGCAGCCGCCGCCGCCGAGACAGAAAGGAGGATAATGCACTCTGCCTGAACCTGCAGCCTGGTTCTGGTTTCATCTCCCCGACCAAAGTGGCTGCACATGAAAGAGCCTTCAGCGTGGGACCAGCCCTGGCAGAGCGTGTTCGCGTTAAGAAGCAGAGAACCCAAAAACAATCAATTATTCACTCTCGTCACAGCGCAAAACATGTCACAGGCGAGGATTAGTGTGTGGGCATCAGACCCAACCCCCTTTTCCCTCCTTCTAATGGAATTTGCTGCAGTTCAAAAGAAGGATTTGCTGCCGCTGCTGCTGCTGCTGCTTTGTTCGAAGGACTGAAGCCGCCGCTGTGACGTCACGAGCATGGTGCGCCACGTGCTCGGCCACCCCCCCGGCCCCCGGCCGAGCGGGGCCGTGTCTTGTGCCAGCTCAGCAAGGAGCTCCATCCGCACATCCATCGATTCCCTGCTGAGAGGTGTACTAGCGCGCACGCTCGCAACTCACATCCGGTCCGTGTGCGTGCACACCCTGTGTCTCACACACGCAGGCAGGCACACACGCACGCAGGCACACAGTCAGTCTGTGTTTAGATGAAGGGACGAATAGCTGGGCCAATAAAAAAAACAAAAAATGAATTTTAAAAAATCTGAGCACTCCAACCCCCTGCAGCTCACTGCCTGCAATAGCATCCACTTTTATTCTGTTATGTCCCTCATAAAAAATAAAAAAAGCTTTCAGTCATCAGCTCTTTTCACTTTTCATTTTGATGGTTGAGCGTTGCCTCACAACTGCCTAAAAAAAGACTCTGGAGTGTCAAGGCCCGGAGAAGTAGAGCAGATGTGAGGAGGAGGAGAACAGCGGGGCGACTCAGAGAAGCAGTGAGTGAAGCTGTCTGGGACACGAGGCCACCAGCAAGACCAGTGGGACACGTGCCTCTCTCCAAGCGTGAGATTCTGTCTGTGCAGACGTTCCAATCCTAGCCGTGCCAGCGAATATTGCACAGGCCAATTGTGCCCCCTACTGGGACCTCGCAGGAAATGCAATTCTAGTCGCTCGTCAGCTTCTATAAAGTAGAGACATGAGAAACCCTGAAGAAGGTAATTCATGATTCTGCTGACACTGATCCAAGCACAAAATCAGATGTTTTTGCCAATTTTCTTTATGAAAATGACTACAAGAGCCCTTAAAAGTACCAACATTACCTTAATTGACACAGTGATATCACATAATCACATGACTTACTGGGACGTCTGCATTGACAGGACATTTAGAGAAGTTGTTTTTTTTTTCATCACATCTCCAATTCTGACAGTTTTGACAAGATGGACCTTCAACTCTGGATGGACTGCAGGGTTTGGTTTTTTCGTGTCGTGAACCACTCTGAAGAACCTGCACCTTCTCACCAGGAAGAGGCCGCAGCCTGGAAAACGGCAGCGAGTCTCAGGTGACAGCACTCTGATGACACTCATCTCACCTTTCATGGGCTCGTTTACACTCCCGTATTTCTGCCCGTTTTCGAAACTTCTTTTTTTCCCCCCCGACGCCAAATTACAATGAAGCAGCGTCAAAGTACTCTTAATTTAAAGGTCTTTCTGCAGATCTCTGAAAAACAGCGTATTTAGCCCTCTGTTTACAACCTCTTGAACGGTTTTTGGCCTCCTGTTAAAAGTGATGCTTTGTTGGACCCGATAAATGATTGGAATGAAGGACAAAAACAAGGTGGTCTCTGGCCGGGTGTGTTGTTATGAACCAGAGAGAGGAATGGCTGAAGCACATCCTGGCCCTTGAAGAGCCGAGTGTCTCAGGAAATAAGATTTTTCTCATTTTGTTGGAGGCTGAAAACAGAGGTTGTTGATATATTGTAAAGTCAACAATCATCTTAAACAAGACTTTGAACTGTCCTGTGCTGTGCAGCAAGTCTGGAGTGATAAGCTTGAACGACCTCATGTTCATGAGCAAACAGCAGGAAAATTTGTGCAAAAATGTTTCCCTTTAGTGGTCATGGGGCTTCTAAGACACATTTTGTTGCAACGCTTTTGTTCATTTTCAGTTGACATTAAAGCACATGTTTTGTAAATATTCCATGATATAATTTTTTTCCCTCCAAAAGAGAAACCCCTTTGCAAATTTTAGAACCCATTGTGGCCCACGAGTCTAAAAGTTTGCGCACCTCCCTCTAGACCGACTTCCTGCGGCCGCTGCGGCCCAAACACAGAGCTCCGCTGCGGGGACACGCCTGCCACGACCTGCTGCAGGAGCAGTGGCAGGCCTGCTCCACCCGGTAGGAGATGGAGTTGTAGAAGACGGGGTTGCAGCGGCCGCCACCGCCGGCATCATCATCAGCACCAGGCGCAGGGGGGCCGTCACTGCCATCCAACCAACGGCAGCAACCACGGCAGAGCAGAGCGGCGAGCCTGCCGGCGAGCCAGCACTCAGGCTCCGCCCCCTCCGAGGGGGAGGGGAGGAGGTTGACGCGGCTGCTCCCGGCCTGCAGCGGAAGGCTGAGGTTGCTGCCGTGTCTCTGCCCTCCTCTTCTCTACACCCTCCTCCTCCAACCTCCACCTCATGCTGCTGCTGCAGCTGCTCCCCCGGCGGGGCCTTCGCCTGCTGCTCCTCAGCGCTGACGGACAGAAACCTGAGGATCACCAGGTTGAGAAAGGCGCCGACCACCGTCAGCCCCACCAGGATGTACATGAAGCACAGCGCCACGTAAGGCTGCCGCCTCTGGAAGGCGTCCTGCTTCTGCAGGGCCACAAAGTCCCCGAATCCGATGGTGGTGAGGGTGACGAAGCAGTAGTAGCAGGCGTGGAAGAAGCTCCAGCCCTCAAAGTGCGAGAATATGCCGGCGCCGACGCACAGCATGCACGCACACGACAGCAGGCCGGCCAGCACCATGTTCCCCAGGGACACCTCGGCCTGCCGCAGGCCCAGGCCCTGCTTGGCCCGGCGCAGGAGGAAGCGGACCAGCGCGTTGATCCTCTCGCCCAGAGTCTGGAACATGACCAGGGTCAGCGGGATCCCCAGGGCGGCGTAGAACATGCAGAAGGTCTTTCCAGCATCAGTCCGCGGCGAGGCGTGGCCATAACCTGGAGAGTTACAGGATCAGGGAGAGAGGCAGGGGTGAGACGGAATATTTATTCATCCTGAAGGGGGTGAGGGGTGTCTGCTGGCAGGAAGATTCAAATTATATACAAAATAAAAGTTGCTGGAAGTGAAATATGAAATATTAAAACTATAAAGAAATAAGACCAAAGTCTTGACCAAAAAAAGTGTACATGTGCGATAGTGTATACATACATGAGGGCGCTGATAAAAAGCTAAAGATGTAAAAGTTTCATCTGACAGAGGATAAGAAATGACTAAAAAGAAAAGAAAATAATAAAAAATAAGCTCTACTGCAGCAGGAAAGGAAGACACCGCAGGTCACACAAACACAAGTAGGTTGTCGTTTCCTTTATTTTGTTGCAATGAACAAAACAATAAAGTTTCAATAAGATTTCATTAAAGATGTGATTCGACAGGTAAAGAATATCAATCTGATGGTCCCATATGGCGCAACAATCTCCTAATGGCCCGTCTTTCACTTCCTCTGCTGTTAGTGTCCAAATAAAACTGGAACGTCAGAAGGATAAATGACCTCTTGGTGCAGCGCTCCCATCGACTGAAATATGAGGATTGTGGTGGACGACAAAAATATATCAGGGTTTAGCTTGAACACCTCAAATACACAACCACAGTAGGAAGCTTATGGCACACCTGAGCTGAATTCCCTATTCCCTTCACCTGTGACTTCCCTTGCAAGTGGAGACATATCGCCCTGTAGTGACCAACACCCCAACATTTATCCCTAGCAGAAAAACTGATCTTACAATCAAACTAGTACCGAAGACGAGATTAATTGGCCCCCACAGGGACAACAGATTCACACGGGGGGACTCTAATCAGAGACTGATGCTGCACTGCTGCTGCTGCTAATCACCTGATTGACAAATCTGACCTGATTGACAGGGTGGAGACCCAAGGAACATATCTCCAGGGTACTTGGACAATTGATCTTCATTGGATGAGCTACAATCAAGCTGTATTGGAAAACGGCCACCATATACGTATTGGATAACTGCACACTCTGAACGTGCTGTTTGATGCATCGGGCCACTGCTGGTTTTCAAATGAAAGTTTAAAAGGACCATATATCAGTATGTCAGTCAAGTCTGATGCCCAACCAAATGATGACGCTGCTGGAAAAGGAACCTGAAAAGGTGACAAAAGGACAATAAAATTCACGCCTAAAGGTTTTCACTTTCATGTGATGGCAAGAGTGTAACTGGTTAACTGATGCCTGTAAGGAATGATAGGAAATTGCCTTTACATTTAAATGAAAACCTAAGTGCTCTCCCACTCCATTCCTTCCTCTCACCTATTTTGCCAACTGCTGTCACCTTGTGTCAAAAATAACACTGAACGCCAAGTCTAAACAATAAAAACATTAACATGGCAACACTAAACAAAGCTGCCCCTACACTCCACGCTTAACGGCTCCTCTCGGGTGAGACAGTATATGACCTACCGATGGTGCTGATGACGGTGATGGCGAAGTAGAAGGAGCCGGTGAACTTCCACTGGCGGCCGGCCCGGTGCGGCGCCGACTGCAGGGCCACTCTCTCCACCTCCCGGTAGTCCTCCTCGCTGAAGCCGAACCTCTCCTTCAGCTCGTGCAACCGCTCCTCCAGCGCGCTCTTCCTGGCGCGCGCGCTCTCCGACTCCAGCGCGTCGAAGACGGCGGCCCCGGCCAGAAGGTAGCACAGCACGGAGAGGATGAGGCCGAGGGTCCGCAGGTTCTGCGTCCTCATCCTCGGCGGCCTCTGACTGGGCTCACTGGCTCAGAGGCGCGCGGTGCGCACGGAGCATCCCTCCCATCCGTCAGTCACCCTGACGTGTTGAGGTCAGTTCAGCCAGTTAGGATTACATCTCACCACAGGTGTGCGTTCAAACTGATACCCTCACGTGAAACATACCACGCACGCTATCTTGGTATCCGGCTCAAACTTCACTGACCTCCTTTTACTCAATCAGTCAGTCAGCGACTGTGACGGCCGCCAGGTAAAGTGTGAACCACGTGGCTGCGGGTGGAGTTTAACGAAGTCAACGTCACACCGGTGAGTTTGCTGTGTTGGAGGAAGAAAAGCATTGAAGTCTAAACGGTCCAATGACAAATTCACTTTCACACTTCTTCTTTTTTTAACCCGGATCTGCAGTCGAGCAGCCTCTCATGGCTGATTTTGAAAAAAATTAATAAAAAAAAAAAATTCTCTGTTTACAGCCTTCTGCTAAAACTCTGTCTTTTCTCTGTTAAACTGATGTTTGGCTGGACTTTCCAAGTGTTTGGAAGGAGACAGAAACAAAGGGTTGGCTGAAGGCGTAGTCTCTTATGCCATTTGTGACATCACAAAGGGCTGTTTGGATGTGTGTTTTAACACTTTGTGAAAGGCGGAAAAGAAAAATGAGTATAGGATATATTTTTCTAATTTCTTGTGAGTTCAGTGACAGTCCAGAAATTGCAATTATTGTTATGACTGAATTTTGCATACTGTGAGTAGCAATTAAAAGTTTTGTTTTGTTTTGCAGTTGTTGTTATGAGCAATACCATGTCCAATTTTTTTCACTGCACAAATATTTTCCTCATTTGTGCCATCATGTGCCTTTTTTTAATTGAATAAGGAGTAAATATTTTCTAACAATTAGGACGGCAAAAAAAAAGAAGTCGAGCCATCAACACACTTAATAGTGAGTTTATTTCACAGGTGGGTTTGGCCAGCATTGCTTTTCCACTGTGATCACTGTCTTCTCTCTCAGTTGTTAATCACTGACCCAGTGTCAGAGCACACACACACACACACACACTCAGAAGGAGTGCAGAAACAGCTGGCCTTCGCAGACTCAACTCTCCTGATTATTTTGCCCCGTCAAGCGTTCATGTGTGGTGCCACAGAGCGCTGAGGTATTGCTCTGCGCGCTGGAGCGTTGCAGCGGCGCCACTGACCTTTATCAAGCACTGAGTGTTCCAGCGAGGCCATTAACTGGAGCCACACAATTTGTTTTCAGTCTCCAATTTTAACAACAAAAAAAAAACAATCCCCCGTTTTCAGTAACGGTGCGCCAAAAGCAAAAGCTTCCACGTCCGTGCTGTCAGCTGACTGGGAACTGCCAGCATTGTTTCCACCTGGGGGGAAACAATGAGCAGAAGCCGGAAGAAAAGCTAAATGGAAACAACGGCGACGAGAAGATGAAGATGCAGGAGTTCATAGGAGTATCACAGAATAAAACACCCTCTGGTTTTTCCTCAGCAGTGTTGTGGGGAAAGTAGACGTACTTTCATCTGGATTTGTGTAAAAAGTCTTGCTAGAAAATGTCCCAACACCGTACCAGTTCTGTCTGACATTGTTCCGATGTTGCTTTAAGTATAGAGACGATTTTTCAAAATCAAATCACACTGCACACGTGACAAGGTTTCCTGTACAGTGAGGTGTAGTTTTGGGGAAAGGCTCACTGGGCTTGCAGAGGCGCCTTCTGGTTGAATCTGGGCAAAAATGACGAGCTTGCATAGAAGAGGCTACGTTTGTTTAAACCTTCATATAACAATAACAGTGCATACGTATGCAGACGAAGCAGTGACATTACAACATTTGCATTGTGGTGCAAACTGACTGCTTTCGTGGCTTTGTGACGTCTGATGGAGTTCACTGTGCGACCGCAGGCCGTCCGCTGCATGCAGCCCCTCTGTGGTTCCACATCCAGCGTGAAGTTCCCCTCTCTCTCTCTCTCTCTCTCAGGAGACCGTTCCAATTTGCAGCGCCTATTCATGCACTACACCAGGCCATAAAGCGCCTGGGACCTGCCATTAAAATCCATATTTATTGCCTCCATTCCATATAGGACATATGGCTATCGCCGCGCTGTGTCTTTATCTTTGGCAGACAGCGCAGGTCTTTATCCCGCCTTACTAAGCACAAATGAATCTATCGGCGAGCAGATGTTAACAGTCTATCTCATGCAGACGCAGGGCTTTTTTTTCCTTTCTCTTCCTCCCTCTCTCTTTCTCTCCCACTTGCCGGGAGGGTAATTATGTCCTCCTGAAAGAAGTCCCGTGGAGATAATGGTCTCGCCAGAGTCCACTCAGCGACTCATCACGTCAGGCTCACCTCAATATTGTTCAAGAATCATTCGCTTAAGTGAAATTGACATTGCGTTGGAGGGAGACAAGGCGCTGGGAAAAGTTGCTGAGAGACGCAGCGACACGGCGGCGTGCAGATCTTCTCTGTGCGGTGTTGTTTTTTTGAAAAACAAGTCTCCATAAGACACCATAAAAGCCCCAATATCATTATCGCCGGAGCTCATCTCATATCTCGTCGCTTCTCCGGGGTGGTGGTGCAGGCGTCGCTTTGTTGTCCACAGGAAGACATTAAGGGCAGGATACACACTGACTGCAGTCCAGAGACTTATCTGCCCGAGTGCCACCTGCGGTTGATGTACAGCAAACAAAGATGTTATCTCCTCGTAGATAACGGAGTCCTCCAGGCCTGAGCGCGATTCACGAACTCGCGGCTCACGATCCATCAGCAGGTGGCGCTTTGTTGCTGATGGGACATTTTTCTCAAATCTGCTGGATTCATTTTCTACCTTCTCCTGGATTAGGAGGCAGATGAGTAAATGTTTGAAAGGAGGAGGGGCCTGTGAGAGAAATCTTGGCAGGTGATTGAGGCAAACCTTCTGTCGAACACGTTCAAAGCAGACCCACAGAGTTTTATTGAACCTGCTGAACTCCTGCTAAGGCCGGGGAGTAAATAAAGATCATCACAAGAAGGATGCTACACAATGACTGACACAAAAACCCAAAACGTTTTAATATGACTTGGAAGCATCTCACCACAGCTGAAGCATGAGCCTTCGATGGAGAAAATGACAGGAGACATTAATTTAATTTGCTAGCTTTCACTCGACGGCTAAAACAGCACCATATTTGTATTTATGGTAGAACAGTTGGAGGCACTTTTCCGGATGCTAGCGCTTCATGTCAGCAGAGCAGCTAATCACTAAGCCCAAGTGACTAGCGATACTTTTCCCAATGCTGCCTTCTTCAAACCTGCTTATCAAAATTAAGTGTGTCAAAGAGGGAACCAGGGTTGGACTTTAGCCCGAGTACAAACACTCCAAAACAAACAAACAAAGGCAAAAATGCGGGTGGGCTTGACTTTCACTTTCTGTGTTTCTTTCAAATGATGACAGAACATTGGGGCAATAATGGGACAGAAAGAATCTAAAGGTACGTTTGACTGAAATTGTTTGTTTTTTAATGTAGACATATTGCTCTGTAGATCCCTGAGCATGCATGAATGCAGGAAACATACCGTCAGTCGGTGCATGTGTGTCACGGGCGATGATCTACAGTACATGCTTTGTTTTCACTTTCAGTGGTCCAGGTTCTCTGACCTCTCAGTCTCTAAATTCTGAATTGAATGGAGTTTTGGGCGATTTTGGGATGTCACAAATTCATAAAATCCAGGTTCTGGTGTAGAATGGAAGACAGGCTGATGCAGACAGCAAAGTGATGCAGTTAAGTTCAAAAAATAAATCTTAATATATAAAATAAATGGTATTACTAAGAATTTTGTTATGACAAATATAATAATATCTAGGTTATTAAAATATCATGCGGAACAGCGGCCCCTTTCAGGAAATCTTGAGTACATTTTGACGATCACGCCACAGAGGATTTTACTGTGACTGGTGACGTGGCTAATGAACAACTGGCGCGAAAGAGAATGTCACCTGGATTCTGGCGGTCTTTGGTCACTCACTCACCTCCTCACAACAAATGCCACTGAGAGTTCCTCCTATTAAAACTAAACTAAACTTTTAAAGTTTTGTCACGTTTCCCTTCATGTTCGATAACGCACCACGTGACCCGCGGATTGACTCAAAACTAAATGAAAAGCGGCACGCGGAGGAAGCGAAAGTGAAAGCGCGCTAGTGCCACCTTCAAACCGGGGACAGCAGAGGTCGGAACCTGGATTGTCGCGGCTGGGTCATGGCCCGGTTCATCTACCTTCGCCTCTGCCGCCTCTGGGACTGCGTGTGGCGGGGCTTCTTCTTCGTCCACCGCCTCATTTCCCCCCGCTTCCGCTCACTCGTCGGTTATGTACGCCTGGCGGTAGGCGGCGGGTCTCGAGACGCGCCATCAACGGAAACCGCCGGAGGTCTTCAGGGGGTCGACACCGAGCGGGAATGGAGCCCGGAGCAGGGTTCCGGGAAGAAGCCCCTGCCTGGAGGCCACTCCGCCTGGATGACCGACGACGAGGAGGAGGGGGAGGGGGAGAGGGAAGGGGTGGACGACGACCGGGTGAAGACCACGGATGAGTTTTACTGCAGCTACGATTCGACATGGGAGACCGAGGAGGGGGGCCGCGACAAGAGAGCCAGTCGACCTTTGACCTCCTTCAGATCCGTGAGTGAACCTGCCTCACACACCAGGCCTGTAGCACAGCAGCTCGTCTTGGCTTGGTTCAGGATGGCCTGTGTGTGTGTGTGTGTGTGTGTGTGTGTGTGTGGCGGTATCAGAATGAAAGTACTGGGGGGGAGAGTCTGCATTTCAAAAGAATAGAAAAAGTTGGTCAGAGTAGAATGCAATGCCATTTATAGTCATTAGTCATTATAAAGTGCAGCAGAGAGTTCATCCTTTTACAGTGCAAACAGCTAGTTAAAAAAGAGTCTAAGGTACAAGTTAAGGTCCTGGACTCTATAAACATAAAGAGTAGAAGAAGAAAAAAAATGGTTAAACATTAAGAATGATTGTCCCTGCTTCAATGCATCAGTAGCGCCTCCCATAGGGCAACAGCCCAAACAGCTGGGAACCGGGATGCAAGCCATCCTCCATGATGTGCTGAGCTCTGCTGAGGCACCGGGTGGTGAGGGTGTCCGTCAGGGAGGCGGGAGGGCCACAGTCCAGCTGGAAACACAGCACATCAGCAGGCTGAGGCTCGATGGATGAGTAGTGGAGTAGCAGCCAGCAGCAGCCACTTCCTGCCTGCCTGGGTTGTTCTTCCTGTAGTGCGCAGTAGGAGAGCTGAGACGTTGTCTGTCCAGCAGAGGGCAGGAGAGATGTGGACTCCCACAATCTGAGTGTGTGTGTTCCTGGGGGTTCAGTTTGGGATCGAGGGGGATTTATGATCCCATCCTTGTGTTTATTGTCAGGAGGCCAATCAGAGTGACTTGCGATAAGATGAACAGATAGTCCAGTGTTTCCAGTGGGTTCACGAACGCTGGATTTGTAGATTAAGGTACCTCGAATGTTCACATTCAAAATTCAAATCTATTTCTTGAAAAACACTGTGCAGCTGATGTCGCCGTTTATTTGTCTTTATTTTTTATAATTGTATGTTTTGAGCACCATTTTTTCTGAACTTTCTTGATTTTTTTGCTTTGTTGGATTGTTCTTAAAATTCTTCTTTATTTATAAAGTTAAAAAATAAAGTTCTTTATTTATATGTGACACCTTACCCGTATTGATTACATTTCATCACCGCATTTTATTTTTCAACATTTGCTTTTCGACACTCTGACATGGTTGCATCGTTTGTTCTCCATCAGAATAAGTTCAAACGTTTTGAGAGCGCCGCCAGAGACATGCAGAACTACAGGCGAGGCTACCCGGTGAGTTGCACCAGCACACAGATCTAGAAGATATTCCTCAGTGGAGTGGAGCCACATGCTCACGTTGTTGATTTACACTGCAGAAAAAGCAGCAGTGGTGGGAAAGGCCGGGGTCTGTGAGTATTACTGACGGTGTGTCTGCTTAGCATGACTGCAGCTTCTTTTACCACTCAACATCTCAGTGCATTTTTCAATCTTTTGTGCAGAATGACATGCCCAATTTGAACTTCTACCAGCGGAGGGCACAGTCCCAGCCTGACGGTAGGTTGAGGCACATTTGGTTTTCCCCGTCAACTTTTGCAAAAACTTTTGTGTGGTGTAAAGTCTTAGTGGTTCAGTTGTTTTTCAGTCAAGTTCTGTGTGTGTGTGAGGTTTTGAGTGGTTTCAAGTTCACTTTGTTTAATTTCAGGAGCGCTTATTACTGACTTCCACGACCGTTGGTTTGGAAACTATGACGCTTTGGAGCACGTTCACACCTACATCCAGTGGTGAGTTACTCTGTTGGAACGTTTCTAGGGTAGCCTGGAATAAGTTTTGTTGGTTTTATTGAAATGCGTCTCCTCTCCAAGGCTGTTCCCCCTGCAGGAACCCGGGGTGAACAGCGAGGCTGCTCCCCTGACAAAAGAGGAAATCGAGGTAAAAAAAACAAACAAACAAAAAAACAGTGTCGGGTACCAAAAGCTGCTGCACACTCTCACATTCTGACAGAAGCCCTGCCTTTTTCCTCCAGTGTTTTCTCAGAAGCCCCACTGCAAAGGATTATCTTTTCAAGTCCTACGTGCTCATGTTGGACTTCTACGGAATCGAGTTGTCCGATGAGAAAACGGGGGAAGTCAAGAGATCCTCAAACTGGGAAGAGAGGTTTAGAAACCTCAACACGTGAGTGGTGGATATTTTTTTTTCCATTTACAGAGAGAAACCCAACAAAGGCAATGAATAACCTTGCAACAATCTGAGGAATTCTTGTTTTCCTGTCGACAGCCACACTCACAACAACCTGCGCATCACCCGCATCCTCAAGTGCCTTGGCACGCTGGGCTTCCCGCAGTACCAAGCACCACTGGTCCGCTTCTTCCTGACGGAGACCCTCGTCAACGGCAGACTCCCCAACGTCAAGGATAGTGTGCTCAGCTACTTTGTGTTTGCCGTGCTCGACAAACACAGTCGCAGGGACCTCATCAAGTTTGCCTTTTTGAGCTACGACCGCAATGAGGAGTTCGTCTGGTGCCCGAAGAAACTTCAGCAGCGGTGGGCCAGAGAAGCTGCGGAGGGAAAGTCCACGTGAGACTGACTGTGGGACACTGGATGAATGCAGCTGCTTTTGATTCTTCTATCAGGACCGCACATGTTCACACTGTTTCCGGGTTATTGTGGCGTTCAATAAATCTTGTTAAAGTAAGTCGTGGAAGTGTTCAGGGGGATTTTTGCAAAAACCACCGAGGCGATCTCATTTAAATACTGTTTATGAATATTTCTTTTGCAATTCTTTCATTTTGAAACTGACTTGATGTTTTTTGCAGGATTTTCACCAACTGCAGGTTTTGTATGTCCAAAGAGTCACGTTTGAAACAGCTGAGGGTCTTTTTTTTTTTTTTTGAAGTTTTGCAACTCCTTTTAAAAAGTTTTGCACATGGATCTTTTAAACAATTAAAGAAACTGAATGTATAAAAGGTGACCAGAATACCTTTCTGTGTGTCTTTTTTCTTTGCACAAATCAGGAAAACTTCACAGCTCGTCTGTTTAATTATAATTACCTTAGTGCACCGATTTCAGTGCTTTGCTTGACATCCACATTTTAATAATTCAAGGTCTCCTTTCGAAAGAAATTACATGAAAAAGGAACACAATGGATCCGGGGGATAAAGGGTCGAATAAATGGACTGGTTTAAACAGTAAAGGAAATTTACGTGCAAGTTAACTAACAGTCTCGATTGAGAGATTACAGCAGCAGATAGCCAGAGATTATATCAGAACGCTTCGTCAAACTTAATCTGTTTAGCAGCATTCAGTATAATGAGATGTGTATTCAGCGGCTCAGACACCAGCAAATATCATCAAACCGATTTAATAGAATGAGCTGAAGCAAAAGCAGGACACGCTATCGACAGCCGTGGATAAGATGCACACACCTTTAATGTCACATCTGTCAGACATGAAAACAAGGCTCAACTGTTGCCGTAACTCAGATATCGTTTTAGATATATGGCTTTTAATTTCTCTACTTAGAAAAGTATGATTAAAAACATCAGTATATACACAAATACATTCATATTTACATACTGAAAGTGTGTCTTGACATGGTTTTTCTTTTTCTTTCAAAAAACAAAACAAAAAAAACTGGGTTTGAGAGAGAATGGTACATGTAGTTAGTCAGTAGCATGAATCAAACAACTTGGATGGCCTTCAGTTTTTTTGTTGTTATACAAACGTAATAAACAAACATCTTGCTGGAAAACAATACGACAATACATTATATTTTGTAAGAAAAACAACTGTGAAAACTTAGTGAAATACTGTCCGTACGCACGTATAGTCCAGGTTTCAACCGCATCTTTGGGTCCATCGAACAGAGACTAGGCTGAACTCTTCTCCTTGGCAGCAGTTTTAGCACCCTCTTTGGGCGCTGTGCTGTGTTTGCTGTCCTTTTTCTCCTCTCTCTTCTCCCGGGTTTTGCTCTCGTCTCGTCGGTCTCTGTCTCTGTCCCGATCTCTGTCTCTCTCCTTCTCCTTCTCCCTGTCCTTCTCCCTCTCTCGGTCTCTGTCCCGTTCCTTGTCCTTGTCCTTGTCCTTATCCTTGTCCCGGTCGCGGCCTCGGTCCTTTCCACGGTCTCGGTCTCGATCCCTGTCCCTCTCCCTGTCCCTGCTTCGGGATCTGTCCCGTCTTTTCTCACGCTCTCGCTCGCGTTCTCGCTCACGCTCACGATCCCGGTTTCTTCCTCGCTCGCGGTCATGGTCTTTCCTCTCGGACTCCCTGGCTCGGTCCCGCTCTCTATCCCTGTCCCGCTCCCTCCTCCGATCCAAGTCTTGCTCTCGGTGTCGCTCTCCCTCCGCCTCCCTGTGCCTCTCACCCTCCATCCCCCTACTGCGCTCTCGTTCGCGACTCCGGTCTTGCTCGCGACTCCTTTCCCGCTCGCGACTCCTTTCCCGCTCGCGACTTCGTTCCGGCTCGCGACTCCTTTCCCGCTCGCGACTTCGCTCCGGTTCGCGACTTCGCTCCGGTTCGCGACTCCGCTCTTGATCTCGATCCCTCTCTCGGCCTCGGTCCCACTCTCGCTCCCTGCTCCACCTCTTAGCCTGGCCTCTGTCCCAGGACATCCTGCCGCCGAGGACCGTGTCCCGGTCTCTTTCGCGCGGCCGGTCCTCGGAGAGCTCCCGCAGCCTCTCCTCCGTGCTCTGCGGCGGCCCGGGCAGGGGCTCCCTGTGAGGTCCTTCAAAGCGGCCGAAGCGTTCCCCACCGTGGGGATCCACATCCTCTCGGCTGGCGCTGCTCCTCCGCCTCATCTCGGGGGAGAGACGGCGCCAGGGGTCGTCCCTGTGCAGGTCCGGGCTGTGGGCTCTGGCGCGGCCCAGGGATCCGAGAGGAGCCTCCGACGGCGTGGGCAGTAGCGGGCCGCTGTGGCGACCGGGCCTCGCCTCGTCAGTGAGCCTGTCGAAGCGGTAGCGCTCCACCCCTCCAAAGGAAGGCAGGGGTCTGGCGTCGTGAGGTGGGGGGCCTCGGTGCTCGTCGAAAGACCCCCGCTGTGTCGGTGAGAGCGGCCTCGGCGCGCCGTACTGGTTCAGTGGATTAAACGGCTGCCCTCCCATCTCACTGCCCGGGGGGCCTCTCCTGTCCTCGTACAGGTTGGGTGGAGGTCCTCGGTAGGCCGGACCAGGGGGGGGACCCTGGCCGTCCTTGAACATGTGCAGCGGGTTGTTCGGGTTGCGGTCGACATTCAGTGGGAAAGAGTTGGCGGCGTCCTTGCCGTACTGCTCGGCGGGGCCGCGAGGCTGCTCCGCCATGGGAGGCTGCGGGACGCGGTCGCCGTACTGAGACGGCGGAGGACCCCTGGGCCCTGGGAAGTGGGACGGAGGAGGAAGCCTGTTGTCAAAGTGGGCGGGAGGAGGCCCCGAGATGGGCGGCGGAGGGCCTCTGTTGCCGGCGAAATTGAAGGGGGGCGGCGGAGGGCCGGCAAACCTCGGCAGAGGAAGACGGTTCTGTCCGTCGAAGGCCGGGGGCGGAGGGAGGCCGGGGGGCGGGCCTTGCTGCACGGCGTGCTGGGGGGGGAGGGAAGGGTTGAACATTTGAGGGGGGGCGGGGCCTCGTTGTCCCATCTGGGGGAACGGTGGAGGCAGTCCTCTGGGGGGCATGATGCCCTGGTGAGGGGGTCCGGGCAGCGGCTGCTGCGGCTGCAGCGGCGGCTGACTGCGGGGCCACTGGTTCTGGAAGGGCGGGAACCCCGACGGGGGCGGGCCATACTGCTGGTTGCCGTCGCCCTGCATCGGGGGAGGAGCGCGGACGGGTGGAGGGACGTGCATGGATGGGGGCGGGCCCTGCATGGGGGGAGGCAGGCCCTGCATGGGTGGGGGGTGAACCTGCATGATGGGCGGCATGGACATGGGCGGCGGCCTCATCATCATGTCCGGGCCCTGCACGGGGTGGGGCTGGTGGTAGCCGGAGGGCGGGGCCATGTCGGCGGGGGGCCTGTACTTGCTCTCGAAGGCTGACGCCGGCGGGTGGTGAGGCAGGTGGTGCTGTGGTGCGTCCACCATCGGCGTGCTCTGCGTGAGCACCGGGATGGAGGACACGGCCAGGGGCCTCTCGGCCGGCTCGTCGTAGTAGCCGCCCACAGCGTCCTGGCTGCTCTCCTCCTCCTGCTCCGAGTCCACGCCGGCCTTCAGGATGCTGGCCGCGTTGGGCCAGATGCTGTACTTGTCCAGCTCGCTTTCAGCCTTGGCTGGCGGGGGCTCCTCGGTCTTCACCTCGCGGCTGCCCAGGAAGTTGACCTCCACATCGGGTTCCACCTCCTCCCCCAGCAGCGGGATTGACACCGCTGTACCGTCCGACTCCATGAAAGGCAGGTCCTCACTCGTCGCCTCCTCCTTCACCTCCTCTTGGGGAGGTGCCGCTTCGGGCTCCCTAGAGGCGTCTGACGGTTCGCTCGCGAGGAACGGAAGAGGCTGCAGATCCAGCGGCTCTGAGGGCGGAGTCGAATCGGGCATGGCGGCAGACGCCTCCTCGCTCTCCTCCGCCAGACTTCCACTGGACGCCGTCTGCCGAGGATCCCTGCTCTGTCTGGGGTCTCTCCTCTGGTTGATCAGGGGCGCGGCCGTCGAGGACTTGACCAGCTCCTCCACCTTCTTGCCGAGCTGCAGCAGCTGAGAATTAGCCAAAAGGGACTTGGTGGGCGGAGTTAAGAGCGCGTCCGGAATCGTTGCCACGGACACTTGCTGCTGCTGCTGCTGCTGCTGCTGCTGCTGCTGCTTCTGCTCTTGCTTCTGATACGTCTGATTTCCGATCTGCTTGAGGTTCTCCAAGATCTTCTGTGCCTCAGTCAGGGGCTCGGCTGCAGGCTTCTCCTGACTGGCCATCAGCGGTTTCACATCGTCAAAGAGAGTGTCGTCCTCCGGGTCGTAAGCCACGTCGTCGCCTTCGTTCTCAAGCACCTCAGAATCCGTCGCTACAATGTCAGACTTGCTCACAGGCTCGACAGGCTTCTTTGGCGCACTGAAACTCATACCGGGATCATACTCCTCTGGATCGTACGGTCGGTCATCTTCGTCCTCCTCCATCTGCTCTTCTTTGGAACTCTGTCTGAACTTTTGCACGATGGGGTCCAGCATGGTGGCGGGCGGGATGGAGAGCTCTCCACTTTGGTCCAGCGGGGAGTTGGAGGCGTCCGAGTCCTGCCTCTTGTTCCCAAAAAGGGTTTTGAGAATGGTCTGAAGGGGTGTGGCAGTGGCAGCAGCAGCGGAGGCGGCGCCAGAGGCAGAGTCCCGGCGCGGCGGCAGGCACGGCTGGCGTTTTGACGGCGGACAGCAGGGAAAGGACCGAGGAGGCCGTGGAGGAGGTGCTGGCGGTCTCTGAAGAACTGGCGGGGGGAGAACCCGGGGGTCGTGCTGAAGGGAAGGTCAAGGCTCGACCGGGCGCTTTTCTCTGTCCTGAGTGGCGGGAACAAGGGCTTCGGAAGGCCCGTATCTTCGGCGTCTTTCGCCTGAGTTTTGGAACGTTTTTCCTCGACTTCCAACGGAGCGCCAGCTCGCTTTCTGTCCTTCTGGCAGATCAGGAGACCCAGGAGAAGGTTGGGACGAGCTGGTTCAAGGCCTGGAAGTTGGAGGGGAACAATAACAAGAACATATTAAGGATTAAAATGTTCATTTGACTGCTGCAATGCCAAACACATTTAAAAACAAAACTATTCAACTCCACTACTATCCCTTCAAGTACGGTAGCCTTTGAAAACGCGATATGATTTATTATCCAAGAAACATTAATTTCTTGGATAATACTTCACAAGTAATAGCTACAAAATCATATGTAACACAGTGAATTCGTTAATTATGAAGACTGTACAGTAAATAATTTTATTAAAAAATCTGACTGATCCAACAATAATTGATAGTGAATTATTAGGTTTATAGCAGATGTTTTATGATGGACAGGTTTTGGACCTGATGCAGCTTTTTAAAAGCTTTTTGTTGCAAATGAGCTGAAACAAAGGACATGTTTACTCTGATATGCAAGCTTTATCTGTGTGTGTGTGTGTGTGTGTGTGTGTGTGTGTGTGTGTGTGTGTGTGTGTGCGTGTGTGTGCGTGTGCGTGTTAAACAACAGGCTGAAATTGCCAATTAAGATCCTTTATTAGAAATGTGCTACACAGAAACAGATACACACAATAGAACACAGTGACTGTCAGAGGCCTGCAGGGGGAGACTCAACAAGACATTTGACTGCCCCCCAGAGGACAGACCCGGGAAAGAAACAAGTTCTCCACTGCTGAGGACAATAGCTACATACTCACCACATATTGCACGTTATTAAAACCTTTGTAAAGCATTAAAACCACAGTATTCCCATTGAAAGCTTACCTGGCCCGTCAAACGGTAAGAGTTTGGAGGGTAACGGATCCTTGGAGCTGAGGGGGATGAGATAGAGGTCTTTGATGCGACGGTTGTTGTTGGCCACCACGCCGAATCGCTCCCTGCTGCTGAAGTAGGAGAAGAGCGAGACGTAGGCCACCTCCTCCTCCTCCGTGGCTGGCTGGAAGCGGATGAGACACAGCTCCTGCACACAGGGGCAGAGCTTCACGTTAAGGACGAGAGGCCTTTTTCAAACTCAATAGACTTTTTTTTTTTTTTTTTTTATGCCTCTGACCACCAACCTTCGACAGCGAGGTTTTCAGTTTCCCAACGTAGTCCCACACTGTGTTGGGGGTTATTCGTCCTCCTATGTGAATGGTGTCTGGCAAGTCCTGCAAACATTTACCATGTTTAAATTTGAACTTTCCCCCTTTAATGGATTTAAACCTTCTATTTAAAGGTTTTGAGCCATGCTAAACAAACTCACCTCCTTCAGATGCTCAAAAGACCCGGACACGAGATAAGCCTTGGTCACAAACTTAGCCACCGACTGCATGTTAATGAGTCCTTTCCAGATTTTCTCTTGACCGTGGAGAAAAATGGCGGTCTCGTCCTCAGAGGGAGGCTCCAGTGCGCTGCAAAAAACATAAAAACAAAACTTCTTTTTCAGTGAAAGGACACAAATGAAAAACATTCAACACAATCAAGAAAATAATTTTTAAAAAGTAGAATCTTAGGGGGGAAAAAAACAGAATGATTGCGCACCTTGTTTTGGCTGGTTTGGGCACGGACGGCGGTGGCGCTGGCGGCATTGGGAGCGGCAACTTGGGTGCGAGGTCCGTCAGCGGGGTGCTGACAGGAGCTGCAAGGGCCTCTGTTGAGTTGCTGCTGCTGTTGTTGTTGGTCTTTTCAGGTGCGCTGTAGGTCACCGTCACACTGGAGGAGGTGTGGCGGGCCATGCGCGGGTCTCTGCGGGTGATGCTGACGGAGGAGACGGCAGGGGCGGCGGCAGCCGGGGCTGCAGGCGGGGCCAGTGGTGCAGCCAACACGGCGGCGTCCTGATAGAGCTGCAATTCTGGGGCAGCGGCGGCAGCGTCCGCGTTGGACGGGTAGGGCTGAGCGACGGGGACGTCCACAGATCTGGACACATGTGCCTCTTGAACAGCCGGCTTGTTCTCAGGTTTCTTGGCCACTTTAGCTTTCTTCGCTGCAGGCTCCTCTTCTGTCATTTGCCCTGGGTTGGGAGGGCGCAGGAGTGACATTCATAAGAACTAATCACAATCAGAATACTGTATTCATCTGTAGGGGAAATGACTTGTTGTTGCAATTCCACCTCAAGGTGTACAAGTAGAAATAGAGAGCAAAGGCAGGCAATAAGAAATAGCACTAAGAGCTATCAATTAGAAAGAAAATCTCCAAGTAAATAAGATAATGAGATGAGCAACATACACACATGCACATCTTACACTTACCTGTGCATATTTTACACTTGAGGTCAAACAGGTGAGTCTTGTGCTCGGCCGTCGTGTCTTTGAGCATGGTGCTGAAGATGTCCGGCATGCTGCTGCTGCTGCTTCCCTCGGCGGCGGCGGGGTTCTGAGCTGAGGCTGCTGCAGGCGCCTCATCTTGGTCCTGCAAGTGCAAACAGCAGGTCTGAGGTCAATTGATGGGGTGAATTAGACTCAAGTGTGGACGCTTTGAAGCACAGCGGTGGACTCTGTGCAAGGAGATTAGACGTTTGGTAGGGTGAAAGACATTGAACTGAAGAGGGGACGATTTAGCGAGATCAGCAATTTGAGATGAAGGAGGGGAAAAAGGCAAAGTGTGAAAGTGCAGAGAAAGCAACGTGCCACCACTTACTGCGGCCAGAGCAGAGGCCGAGCGAGAGGATGACGAGGTGGCAGGAATACATACATCCGCGTCAGATGGCGGCGGAGCGTCGTCCACGTCCATGGCGTGGGGCCCCGTGGGGTCGTGTCTACTGCCGTGTCTGGAGTGGCCCCTGTGAGGCTGATCCTGTGGGGACACAACGGCAAGATGGCGTCAGACACCTCGCCAGGCAGGCAGGCAAGCAGGCAGGCAGGCAGGTTGGTCTGAGGCAGCGCTCACCTCAGAGGCGTGAGGCTTCCTCCACTCAGAAATCTCTTTGGAGAGCAGCTCCTCAGCACTCAGTCTCACCAGTCTGAAGGGGCTGACATCCCCACCCACCACCCTGTAGAACAAGCCCTGGGACACACACACACATGAGGTTTAGCATCTTTGCATGAGAACCAACAGGGAAAACTAACAGAGGCCAGCGCTTCTTCTTCGCCTCAACATGCACTTTGACATTTTGAAACTCACTTTGTTTTTCGGGTCTTTCAGGTTGAACATCAGCGACCTGTACTTGTTCTTGTACTTGCTGTCGGTGCTCATGCACAGGTTGAACATCTCTTTCTCAATGGCAAACGCCAGCCTCGCCACCTCGCTCTCCGTCATGTTCAGATCGTCGCTGTCACTCACCCTGCAGAAAAGCGACGGACAACAACAAAAACAATCAACGCTTTTTACATCAAAGAGCCAAAGCTTTTTTTTTAAAAGGGTCCCCTTATTTAGAGGCACACATTTTCGATTTTTTTGGAGATTGCTGTGAAAAAACAGAACTACAATCCGCAAAAATTTTTGGACCTTCACAATGATGGTATAATTATATTAAATATATATGGCATCAGAGGGCAGTACCAAGACCTGGCTGAAGGTGTCGGTGTACCCTTTGTGACATCATAAAGGTTTGATT
This sequence comes from Thamnaconus septentrionalis, assembly GCA_009823395.1. Taxonomy (NCBI): domain Eukaryota; kingdom Metazoa; phylum Chordata; class Actinopteri; order Tetraodontiformes; family Monacanthidae; genus Thamnaconus; species Thamnaconus septentrionalis. Next base: position 9,004,689 of record CM020506.1, read on the forward strand.
TACAAAGTTGTCCGTTTAAGCAGTAGTAAAATACAGACCTTTTCTCATTTCTGGATGATCACTGAAGTCATAGTATTATTCTTAGTAGTATTCATAGTAGTATTCTTATAAAACACCAGAAAGTACAAATTTGCATTGTGTGGCTCCTTTAAAAAGGGAATTCTGAGGGTGAGATCCTCACCTCTTATACAGGATGTCCGTCAGTGACCGCCGGATGTTCTGCCTCATCTGGTGGTTGGGTGGCGGCGGCATGGGGGACGAGGGCGGCGCTGAAGAAGCTGAGTGGCGAGATCTAGATGAAGAGTGGCCGGAGCGAGAAGAGGAAGAGGAGGAACCCGGGGACGAGGACACTCTGGAGGACTTGCTCTCTGATGGCCTGTCGCTGGGTTGCGGCTGCTTCTTGGGAATGGTGAAGTTGGACTTGGTGACTCTCAGCGCTCCCGTGACGTGGATGGGACCCGGAGGGTAGGAGGATGAGGGCTTCGCAGGCGACGGACTGGCTTTCGTGGACTTTGCAGAGCTTTTGCTTGGGGGCGTTGCAGTTTTCTTGGACGACTTTGACTTTGAACTGAGGGAAGAGGCCTTCTTGTCCTTGGGGGAAACCTTTGCTGCTTTGGTGGCAGAGGCCTTCTTGCTGCCTTTGACAGGAGTCGCAGATGCTGAGGAGGGCTTCTCGGCAGGCTTCTGGGTCTCGGCTTCCTTCTCCTTCTCGCTCTGCTTCTCCTCTTTCGGTGGGGCTGGAAACCGACAAGATAACATCAAATATTTAAAAGAAATATACATCATATAAATAAAATAGAAATGTCAATATAAAATGTCAATTAAAACAATTAGTTTTCATTTAACCATATAAAAACCACAGTAACGGTACTTGACAGAGATGTCGTCTTAATTACATGACAAGAGAAGTGACAATTATCAGATTTAGAGCTAAAGATGAAAAATGTGACCAAACAACCCCCCCTCCTCCTCCCTGTCAATACAAAATAAAGGAACGTAATCAGCTGAGCGCACACAGACTCCATTAAACACTCTGAAACACAGTTATGTAGTCAAGGCAAACCGGGCACCTCATGGATTTCATGGATTGATTAGATTGCACCTTATTTGGTGCCATTTCAGGAAAACAAATGCATAGAAAAGTATAAAGTGTGAAAATGCTCATTCTTATACACAGCCCTTATCCAAAGCAGCCTGGATGAGAAGTCATAGCAGTCAAAAAAGTCATGAAGTCACAAGTTTGCATTAATTACCTACAAAAACTGACTCTGACCAGATGTAATACCTGGATTACCTGCATCATCGTTAAATGGGGGCTGAAGCTTAAAACACTCAGAGCAACCTACATGGCATTCATGGACATATGGAGCAGAGCAACAAGAAAAAAGGATTTGAAAAGCCTGAAATGATAACTTGCTCATTCTAAAGGCCTACATGGTCACTGATTCATGTGCTTGTCTGTACATCCTCTCAACATGCAGCACTGCAACCTCATGCACAGTGTATTATGGTGTTATATAATTAAAATCTGAAAGAACTGACAGACCTTCAAACTCTTTGGCTTTAGTATATTGACCTATTTAGCAGTTTGTACCAGGAACTACACTGCACACTCCCACATGAGCAAGTTGTTTGTTTTTTTTTTTTCCTTTTTTCTCACCCAATCACCATCACCTGCAGATATTGACTCATTATAGTGTCCAAGTCACACGGTGAAGCTGTATCTGATGCACTGGACCTGCTATACACCCAGAGAATACACCTCCACAGCATTTTCTTTTCTTTCTTTTTTTTTTACATCATAACATGTCATTATGACCAAAAGCACCTAAAGTCAACCACCTCAGCCATATTTAGGCCATCAGTAACACAAATGAGTCCCTTTCCTTTCATAACACATCACATACACTGTTGAGTGTCACTGCTGAGCACCTCAAGAAGACACCACTTGCTTTTAGCATTGCTCTAGAACCATTAAAGTGTCTTCATGGACAATATGGGAAGGTCCACACTGAGATTGCTCTCCTGTCATGTTTCCCCTCATGTCATCGATGTGTGTTACAGGCGCTTGTGTGGGTCTCCCATCGTCTGCACCAGGTCTTCAGCATCCTCTGCTGCTGTGGTTCAGAGGTCCTGCGTAGCATCTCTGGGGGTGGGTGGGATGAGGAAGGAGTCTGGTCTGGCTCTTCTACTCAGTAGTTCCAACATCTGTGGTCCTCCCGGTGCCATGCTGCAGGTGTCTGCTGGGCTCGTCATACGTGCGCACTCCCAACGACTTTGTCAGCAAATCCAAAGGCAAGCCAACAGCGCTCACGTAATCAATCAAGCCATAAATCCTATAAATCTGTTATATGCCTTTTATTTTGAAGCCACGTTCCCACTCAGTGAGGCATCATATTCAATATGAATAAAGGAAAAATGATCAAAAAAAAGTTGTCAACCAGTTGCCAACAAATTTTTAAAAAGGGATTTCTTAATATAAATATGCAAATTACAAACAAGAGCATCTCAACAGACACAAAGCTGTGCCTGGCAGCAGAGGTTAGCTCACTGTGAGCTACGAGAGCTCCTCAGTATCAAAAGGGGTGGGTGGGTGGGACCATTTTGAGGCACCTACCTGCTGGAACGAGAGGAAAGAATGTGGGCACGTAACCAGGAAGTAGACATGAGCAGGGACAAGGGGTAATATGCAAGAGTGCAAGTTATAGGATCAGAAAGATGAGTTTCCTGCTTCCTGCTCCACATCTCTGCTGTTTCTCTCCTGTAGACTGAGGGGGGGAAAAAAGGGGAACTCCAAAGATTTAGTATTGCACTAAAAAAAAAAAGATCAGGCCATATTAAAGCAGTGTCTGATTGGCTACAAAAATAAAACTAGCAAAAAATGTATCCTTTGTAGTGTGAGCAGACAAGGCCTCCTGTTCCTGATAGCATCACACAGCTTCTCCAGCAGAACTTGGAGACGTGTCGACAGGGATCATTTCCCCTGTAGTCGTAAGAGTGGAAGTGCAATCTTTGGAGTTCCCCTTTCAAAATAAACATCCAGAGTTAATAAATACTCACCATAATCCGCGACGAACACTTACCTTTCCCAAAGCTGCCAACAAGTCATTTAGTGACAACATCTTACAACAAAACTCAGAACACTTCAAACAGCAAAACTTTTGTTTTTCGGCCCAGTTCATCCCATATCGACTGTGCAGAGAATCTCTAAATTGCGCTACCATGACAGAAAACCCAGTTATGATGGAGAAACATTGATGTGGTTTCATCGACAGTCTGAGACCTTTGAAGAGATACATACACTTTTTGTTTAACACTGTTGGTGACATGGGCGGAGTCTTTTCTGGTGTTACTGCAATGTAATTATGGTCGCTGAACCAGGATGCCGTGCTCGGATGGGGCGGGTGCTCCACGGCGTGCTTGTCTTCGTCATCCTCGTCCACGTCAGGGCCGGCCTCTTCCTCCCCGCTGTCAGACTCCTCGGCGCTCTTCTGCATCTTCTTGCCACCAGCGCCGCTCTTCTGGTGGGACAGGGACAGAGAGTTTGAGGAACGCTCGCTTGTGAAAATGCTGCTGTAGCTCATCACACATCCTGCACCCTCCGCCATCTAAAAGGGTCCTGTGTTATGCAGAATTCACTTTCAGGTCCGCCCTCTAAAATCCACCCTACATATAGGTTGCCTGCTAAACCTTTTCACAAAGCATGTGCAGAGTGATGCCACAAAAAGTGTCCTGATACTTCACTGCCACCAGCCAGGCCTTGGCTCCGCCCTCTCAGACAGTCTCGTGTTTGTCCACTTCCAAGTATGTGAAAGGTAAAACAAGGCATCGGAGTCAGCGGGAGGCTAAAAGCCAGAGTTTTAGAGGGAGGCTGTAGCCAGACAGTGATGGCGATCTAAAAAGAATTGCTCAACTCTAGATCTCAAAATCGGAATGAAACGGCACCTGTGAGAGAAATTACACTTTTCTGGATGCCACGTCATCCATTTTCTCATCTCTGTTGCATTCCAGCTAAAACATTGTTCACATCACCTGAGAAAATAAAATGTCATGAGATGACTCATTCTCATTCCTTAAATAAAGCTTATGTTTCAGTGATATGCTTGGTTCTGCAGAGGCTGCATCTAAGGAATCCCAGACTACAAAAAAAATTGCACCCAGAAGTAAATGCACAAAAATGGATCCATTGGCTGGCAGGTCAGGGCTTTTTTAAGTAGTTAATGGGCTGAATAACAACTTCTGCCGAAAGAATACTTCAGGAATTTGGTTTTCATTGACAGGCAAATTAGTTAATTATTAGGCAGTGAATGACAAAGAGGAACAGGAGCAAACAGAACACGTATAATGGTTTAGGAAAATACTCCTTGCTAATGTATACTGACACCTTCTTGGCTACATCAACACGTTTCTCCATCTGTGCTGTATTGACAGAAAAATGCAGCGTATCCACTTAAAAATTCACAGACTAAAATAATTACATCAAGAATTCGGAGAGATGAAATTCTGTCATTTAAAAGGAAAACAGTCATTACCACAAGCCTCCAAACTTTGAATTAGAACTTCTTCTTGTTTGACTCAGGAAGAAATATTTCTCAGCCTGATCGGACTACATTGTTTTAAGAGCACTCATTTTATATGTCTAAAACCTAGTAGTGTTGCTTTTCAGGCACATTTTCAGGCGTTTTTGTTCATTTTACAACACAGACGTGAAGGTGATTTCATTGTCAACACACTTTCAAAAAAAATAAATAAAAAAAAGGCACGACGGCAGCCAGCAAACCGAGAAGCTGCTTCAATCTCAACTTCTTCGGCCATCTCAGCCACCAGCTGCGAGAGGTACGATGGGGGTCTCGGTGACATTGCACAGGCAAACATTGTTCTTCTCCACCTCGCCTTCGATGGCCACTAACTCAAGCCAAGCCACCTCCATCCTCATTGTTTCATAAATTCATCAACCATCATCATTACATGAAACACTGAAGCGGCAGCCTGCTAAATGATCAGTGTGCAGAATGAACACAGGTGCCAGTCAAGAAACTGAGCCTGGCAAGATATGCAAACAGCAGCGGCAGCCAGACGCATCCGTTGTTTCTATCAGACAAGTTCATTTTTCATTGGATCAATGAAGACATTTGTGTTTTGTCGTGATTATTATTTGAAATAGGCCAACACAATAACAGGCTGCATCCAGTGTGCACCACATAACTATCAATGTGACTAAATGGCAATGTTGATGTTGGGAGGAAAGAGACATACAAATATATTTATACGTAGGTGTGTGTTTTCTATGATGGTATTATGACTCAAACTCATTGAACGATGCTACCAATTGGGCAAACACTCAGCAACAATACACTTGCGGCAAAAATCAATGACATTTGATCAAAGGTCTCATGAGTCCACAGACAAGAATTGGCTTTCAACCTTTGTCACCTTAGATTTTAATCATAAGCACTGTGAAACCTGCAAAACAACACAACTCCTCTGATTGGGCCACTCACACGATCAGGCTACGGTTTGGTAAGTGATCCGAGTTACCTTTGCTGTGGACTTGGCTTTCTCACACTTGGCCTTTTCCTTGTCCTTCTGTTTGGGCTCTTTGTCGTCTGTGATGGACTTCATGGCTGCAGCGGCGTGCCTCAGGATGCAGTCCTTGCCGCAGTAAACCGAGTCGGGCTGAGCGTTGTTCTCACAGCCGGGGCCGATGCACTTCGGGAGGGACGCCTCCTCTTCGGCCTTCAGTCCCGCCTTCTCCTCGGCCGTCGGCGTGGTTTTCACCTCCACATTCGACGCCACTTTCTGCTCTGCGTCTGAAACTGGTTTTTGTTCGACTGCCACCTTCTTCCCCACAACCGCCATCGCTGCTGGTGATTTCTGATCCTTAAGTACAGCTGGATGCTGCAGCGCCTGCTTGAAGTCAATACACCAGAAAAAAAATTAATCACCATTTTTAAACCATAAAGTTTAGTTTCAGACAATGGAAATTGCTGATCATTAACCACACAATACTTTTTGGATTTTTGAATAAAGGTATAGTGGATGATGATCCTGCCAAAATATGTCTGTTCAAAGAAACAGACCTGCATTCACTAAAATAATCAGCCTACATTTTTTTGGGGAAAAAGACAAAATTGCTATCGGTCGCCAACGAGATCAACCCATCACTTAATATACAGAACTTAAAGATTAAGTGCCACCTTACCAGTTTGAATTGGTTTACATAACATTTACAACACTTAAGATTTTGATCATTAGGATTACACTTTGACATATTGTACAACACCTCACTTTCATCAGTTGTTGCTGTAAACACGGCACAATCTCAGAGTGGGATCAGTCCAAACCTACCGGCTGAAAGATCTTTATCTTCTTTTTCCCAGTTGGATTCGTCGCTTTCTCGATGCGGCCTTTGATGCCCTGGTCCTCGCTTCCAGCTGACGGTGGCGGTGCTGCCACAGTGCTGGCTGCCTGACTATGATCGACAACGGTGGCTTTCCCAGCAAAGGCGGCGGGATTAGAAACTGCAGAAGCGGCGTCCACTTTAAGCTTTGCAACCTCATTGCTGGCGGTGAGGCTGGATGAAGCAGGTCTGACCAGCTGGTTCTTCTTCACAGTGCAGTTGGGGCAGATGTAGTCTTCGCCGTTCCTCTCCATCAAGCGACCGCGGGCTTCGGTAATGCCCACACATTCACCGTGGAACCACTCCTCACAGCGGTCGCAGCAAATCATGAACCTAAAGAACAAACTACCTTTACAACCTGACGCTATAAACCCTACATTTTAGAGAATTTGTGACATTTTTGTGGCACAGCATGACAAAGCAGAGGCAGGTGTTTTGAATCAAGTCACTAAAATGTACCAAATCAGTTGAATGCCAATTTATCAATGCAACATTAAATCACATCATGCATTTGCAAAGAAATAATTAAAAATGAAGGAAAACAAAGTACCTTTTATTATGTTTCTGTCGGCATATGCAGTATAACGCATTGGGATCATAACCTCCATCATCAGACTCGACGGACGAGGACGATGAAGATGAGGTGGAGTCACTCTCATCGTCGTCTTCTTCTTCATAGTCCTCATCCTCTCGTGCCCGTCTCTGGCGTGTCGTTGCAGCAGCAGCCTGGACAGTTTTAGGTTCCACCTTGGCAGGGGTGCTGTTTTTGTTGGCAGGAGCTTTAACTGGAGCTGCACTCTTATTGGCCGCTCTTTTTTTATTCACATACGTTCGTATTGGTCCACGTTTCACCATCTTCACTGCAGTCTGGTCCGGGCTGTCCTCGTCACTTTCTTCGTCTGTCCCCTTCTCTGATTCTACATCACTGTCTTTATCGTCACACAGATTCTTCTGCTCACCAGACCCAATCTTGGCAGAGACCAGCTCTGGCTGGGAACTTCGAGTGCACCGTTCACCCCCCGGACTCTTTTCAGCATTCTTCGCCTGCGAGTTGGCTGCGCCGCCAGCCTCTTTGCAGTCCTCCTCGTTGTCAGAGCTCCCCTCGTCTTTCACCGTCACTCTGCTGTTTCCTCTGGTCGGCCTGCCCCCTTGAGCTTTGCGTTGGTTCTGCATCCTTGTGCTGCTTCTCGTTCTTCTCTCTGGGGACTCGGCCTTGTCCTCCCCTGCCTTTACATCAGGGTGACCGTCACAGCTGGTCTCGGAGGCGGTCTCGGCATCAGTGGGGGTTTGAGAAGGAGGATCGCCACTCTCCAGACTGGCTGGGGCACTCTTCCTCAATGGCCGTTTGGTGGTCAAGAGGAACTCCTCTAGTTTGTCCGTGCGTTTGGACTGCCGGCCGCTCCGACGCACAGGGCAGCGGCTCTCAGGACTGTCAGTCGCTGCTTCTACTGGCATCTCTCTTTTTGCAACAGTGGACTGTCTAAAACCCCAGGTCTTCCTGATTTCAACGTTAGCCTTGGAGGACTTATCTGGCTCTTCTAGCGTTCCAGTGTCTGCATTCTCAGTGTTGGTGTGCAATGATCCCGCTTGCTCACTGTCCCCTTTTAAAATGAAAAGAGATGATGGCAATCACTACAGTGCTTCAACTAGCAGTTATGCAAATATTAAATGAGAATCGTGTCTACTTCAATTTAATTCAACACTGTCAATTGGCACATAAGGTTTTCATACCACTGAATTACACTTTATGTATTAGTTACCCATGAGCAGTGCCTTGCAGACACAAGGGTGAAATCTTAGCCACTGGATGGATTTTGTGCTTCTTCTTTTTTAAATAGTGATTTCATGACCCAAACCATGATTTGTAACAGAGCACTGACCCCCACACCTCCTATAATTATGGAAAAGAGGCTCATCCAAGATACCTTGAGAGCTGCTATCCATACAGTCCTGGCTCTGCTCTGGCTCAGGAGCGAGAGAGAGCTCAGGGTTCTTCTCCATAGATGATGGAGTCAATCACTACATAGAACTGAATGTCTACAGAAAAACACAAGAAAGCAGCTATGAGTCACTCTTAAAAAGCACATAATGTGTCACTGAGGACTGCCTGGTTTTCACTTGTTATGTGCATTGTTGGGACTGTGTTATTCTATCTTGAAAATTATAAATATGTTTAGAGTGCAGATCTAAAATAGCTCCATGACAGTCGGGTGTGAAGGAAGACAGATGCAGTGCTGTCTGACAGGAAAGACATCTTCACAAAGGCAATCAGTGTCACAACTGATGTGAATGAGGTCCTTGTCAGTCAGTGATCTGCTGAGAGCTTGAATGTACAATATGCTAATTATGACAAACGGTTATAAACACCAACATGACTGCAGTGTCTAAGTACTGTCATATGATCAGAGTTTAGAAAGTATTGCTAAAGTTTGTCTACTTCATATCTGACTAGCAGTTACCATACACATGTGTAAGATTTCCACGGGCAAAAAGCTGCTTCCCCATAAAAAAAATATCTGAATCGATATGGTACAGGTGTAATTATATAGATTATACATCAAAACATTTTGTTAGCCTCATAGTTATCGCCTGAGAAAATAATTTTCTCAACAAAACCATTTCACTATCTTAGTCTATTGCATCAAAACTATACTTTCACGGTATCAATGGCTAAAAATGTAATTTAAGGTTTGTTCAATGCAGAATAAAACAAACAAAGCAGACTGTGCCTTTCTTTCCTAAACATTTTATATATTTAAAGAAATTATCCAGGGGCAGATTATTGTCCCTTTTCTATGAGTTAATTTGAACAACTCTGTACCTGCAGTTTAGGAGTGAAGGTTGATGGAGTGCCTCTTTAAACAAAACAAGGGCTTCTCATCAGAAACCATTGGTCTTGGGCCAAGGACAAAGGCATCTGTCAGAGAGGAAAATGCAAATTATGGTGAAAGAGCAAACACAGTACACAACAAATTAACGTTTTTTTTCAAACTTTTATTTTATTTATATTTTTTAAGAATAAAATGAGTTTGTAATTGTATTTCTGTGCACCAAATGTGAATTTATGCCATGATTGTTTTATAATAACTGAAATAGTCTGTTTAAAATAGATGTGTCGAATACGCCAAGTAACAAGTCATGTGATCAACGTGCAACGGCAACATTGCATCGACGATGAACAAAGTCCGATATGTTTACGTGAATATTATAGAAAACTGCAACCATATCCAAATTTAATTATTTTCCATGGGCTTTATCGGGGCACTGGAGACTGCGTAGTCAAAACCGGAGTTAATGTGTTGCTCTGGAATCGAGGATTCCACCAATGGTGTGTCTGCGGTCACGGTACCGTGCCACGTGAATGAAGGGGGGCCATTTTTTTTTACAAGAAAATGGGAGAGGCCCGGCCATGAGTTATATAAAGTATTGATGCGTAGATAAGAACTCGGATTCTTTTTGGTGATAAAAACAAACATGGGCGCTTTCAGCTTTAGCGGCATGCGTCAACAATGGCGCCATTGATGTTTCACGCAAACAGGCGGTTCAGCCTCCCCAGTGAGACGCTTCATACGACATTGTATTTCGTAACGATAATAAATCTCTTGCGCGTAGGTCATGGCCGTGAAATATAATCCGATTATCGTCAACAAAGCAACGTGTGTGTGTTTCGTTTCAAGCGGAAGATGAAAGTTGTGAGAAATCATCCAAAACACGGCAGCGAGCGACCCGCTAGTAGCAACAGCCACACGACCTCATCGCTGTCAACGTACTACGCGAGACAACGTTGTGCCGACTGCAAACACGGACCATTTTGTGTCAGTAGCAAACATGCGAGACGTTCATTTACTTGGCTGGAAGCACTCTTTACCTTCCCTCTTTCCTTCGACCAACTTAAGTTTCGGGTCTCCTCCCCAAACAGAGGCGTATCACGGAAAATGTCCGTGTGTAGTGGCGCTATTAGCACCAGTGATGCTACTAGCAGGCTCAGCTAACGCCACTTTCAACCAACAACACGTTTAACAATTGCCTTAAGCCCATAGAAATGTAAAAGTTGACATGACAAATTCCTGCAGAAACGCTAGCAAAAAAGTGCGTCGAAAAATCCCAACTAAGGAACCAAGTAACGAGTTTTGACGATAGTTCATTGCAACATCGTGTCGTTTTGATTCACGGTTTCATGCTACAGCTAGCGAAGCTTAGCAATTTCTACTCACACAAAGCCTAAAAATCTACCGAACAATGCAATCCACAGGATGGTAAAACCCTAGAAGATGAGTCTGAAATATTGCTGAAATTGAATATTGTTTTTGCGCTACCCACCTACATGCTAGAAATAGCAAATATATGTCCTCGCTCTCGGTCAATCCTCCATTTTCCATTCCCGTTGGAGCTAAGTGACTGCGGCAGATGGCTGACTTGTCGACGGAATACTAATTTTTCTTTACACCGCCCCCAGTGGTCGGGAGGTAAACGGAGCCCGCCAAAAAGGCTGACTTGTTTAGAACGTTGAAAGACGAAGTTAATATACAGCTATTAAACCGCCCATTTGCTCATGTTCTAAACTCTAGATAGCAGTGCCGAATGTGTACCTTTATGCTTTTTAACGGCAAACAGCTTCTCTTTTTTTAAACCACTTGTATTTGTCATTTTTCTTTGCAATATACAGCAGGCAACATCTGAATAACAAATAAATTAACATAGAATACAAAGTTATTTACAGACATGTGTGTCAAGAGCCTCTAACCTAGAGCTTAAGTGATCAATGTGGGTTACATTTTTGCAGCCTTAAACTGTTTCATAGTTCTTTTTTCACACTGGTTTGACACTCAGAAATATTTATATCTTACCGCTTTCTACGGAATGCAAAGATAGGTTGGATGCATCTCTAAACTGCTGCGTTGGTGTTTATGACGTGTCCACTGTCATGCTTGCTTTCACATTTAGAATGCTGTGAACACTATTGTGGAGAACATGGCAGTATGTTAGCCTTAGAAAGCAGACCAAAATAAAGATGAGGCCAGACTGCCTCCTCCGAGTAATTTACATCCAAAAGTAAAAGGGAATAAAACATCTACTGTATATATATTTACAATTTCAAGTTTGATAAGCTGTGTTAGGAAGTTGAGATGGTGTCGGCGTTCTTCTCCGTGTCACAGTCTTTGTCTGAAGGTGCAGAAACTGTTGTGTCTCTCAGCGGGTTGGAACCGCTGCCGGCCTGTGCGATGCCTTTGCTGGGGAGGTCTGCCGTCGCCTCGGCTTCAGGCTCTTGCTGTGGAGCCGTGGCTGCAAGTGAGGAAAGGTGAACAAAAATTACACCTCTAAAAATAAGACATGAGAGGAGACAGGATGAAGGTCCTGCCATTTACAGATAAAAAAAACTATTTGTACAACATAAGCACTTACAGTTCGTACAAACAAAAAACTAAAATTTCTTTGAGGAGCGCAGATAGCAGTGGATATGATTTGTCAAAGGGGTGATCACTGTGGATTTGTTGACTAACTGTGAATAATTGTCTGATTGTTTGTTGACCTTCAATGAGGACTACACAATAATCTGAAGATGATATATATGTATGACTAGCAGTTAAAAGAAAAAGATCAAAGACATTCGGCGCCCATTTAAACATGCAACAACCTCTAACACAGTAAGAGCAAAGATAAAAGACATTCAGCTGAAAGATGATCAGTGCTCATCTAAAACAATTCAAATGAATAAAATATGCACAATATTCTCTACATTTTCTTTTAAAAGTCTGTTATGCTGCTCCAAATTTCTTTAAATTTTTTTTCTTTAAATTTCTTTACCACCAAATTGGCTTTAACAGTATGAAACACCCTCATTTTAAAAATGACCATGTTTAATCATTTAAAGCAGATCAGTGCGGTGAACGACATTTTTCAAATTTCAGTTTGGCCTTTCCTGTGAAGCTTTTCTCAAAATCTTGTTTTAAAAATGTTTTAATCATAATCAATGCTTTGAACTTCTCAGGACATCATTGCTAATGATGAGCAAGTACCAAAATTTATCTTCATGGTCACAGTCAAGCACAACAATCATGGATCCTGTCTGTTCGTCCAGCAATCCCCACAAGTGTCTGCTGTCAGCAGTGCTGCTTGCAGAATGTCACTGCAGACTGGATAATTCGAGTTTGTGGTGTACAATGTGTCCAGCCCCTGTTTTCTACATGTCTTTCGTCTGATTGGCTTTCTTTGCGACAAAACAGCAAAGAGCAATAACAGCAATAGTGTGCAAATAATGCAGCACGCTGTAGAGAAAGAGGGGCAGTCGTTACCTGACTGTGTGCACGACTTCATGTGCTCTGGCCAGTGCGCCTGCTGACACGGGTAGTCGCAGTAGCTGGTGTTCCAGCAGCAGTAGAAGATGGCCTCCTTCCTGCAGTTGGCACACCACTGCTTCTTCTTGGTCTCGTCCACGGCCTGCTGCTTCTCCACCTCCACCTGCTTCTTCACCTCCGACACCAGTCTCTCCCTCTCCTGTTCCAGACTCTGCCTCATCTCTGCCATGGTGAGCTCTGCGGGTGCGGTCGACAACACAGCCGTCAAACCACAAAAGGCCCCTGACCGCAAACGAGGCCACTCATGCATGACGGCAGCTCAATGGAATCTCGTTCTCACCGAGGTTGTGCTTCATTTCTGACAGCTCCTGCTGATGAAGCCACTGAAGTTTTTCTATTTCAATCCTCAGCCGCCTGATCTAGAATGGGAACGGGAAAAATTAAGATGTTTGCAGGGCGCGTTAAGGCAAACTGGGCCACATGACATTCTTATATCTTACACGGGCTAAGAGCAAACTATTACCTCTGCTATTGTGTTCCCCGAAGTGTTCTTCGAGAGATCGTTATAGATTTCTGTCATAGTACCTTTGATTGCGTCCACAATCTAAAAAAAGAAAGACAAGAGAACATCAGTACATTAAAAAAACACAAATGATGACAAAAGATTAGAACAATCATGTGACAATTATATGTCAGTAAATGATGCAAATGCAAATCCAATACAACAGCACAACATTTTCTAACCTTGTTTGTGTACTTAGCAATGTCTGCAGCCACATCGGCTGAGGCAGTGGGAATGTAAAGGTCTGAATCTGCTGGTGAAGATGTCGCGGCCGCACCGACGCCCGAAGCTGCCACGATGGCAACAGAAGCTGGACTGGTGGACACGAGGGTCACGGCCGACGTGGACGTGCCAAGTGGCGCGTCTTTGTGTTGTACTGTGAGAGCAGCAAAGAAACAGACATCAGTCAAAGCGCCACTGTCGTCAAGTTTCTAATGGAATTGCACAAAAAGTATTTTCCTCATTCCAGCTTGTAGGTCTTGTTGTGTATTGTACCTTTGGCGGCCTGTCTGGTCTGATAGCGTGTACTCTGTGAGGCCTGCTGTGCTGACGTGGGAGAGGCCGCCGTGGAGGCACTTCCTGCTGGCTGTGTCTGACCCTGCCTGGGTGACGACGCTCCTGCCTGCGCCGTTCGCCGCAGGCTGCTGGTTCTGCTGCTGCTGCCGCTGCACCTTCTGCATGTGCCACTTCTGAGAGGAGGTCTGAAACTTGGCAGTGGGGTTCCACACCACGGCCGTCTGCACCACCGGCACCGTCTCTCTGGGAAGCAGGGGGCGCTGTTTCTTAAGCGCAGGGGTGGCTGATGCTACCGTGGAGGTGGAGGTGGAGGCGGAGGAGGAGGTGGAGCTGGAGGAGGAAGATGGGGGTGTGGCGCTGGCGCTGGACACAGCTGTCAGGCTGATGGTTGCCGGAGAGGGAGTAGTGAAGGAGACCATGGTGACGGGAACGGCCATGGAGGACTGAGTGGAGGCACTGGAGGGCGTCGAAGGAGCTGTGCTGCTCTGTGACGGGAGCGTCGACGGAGTAGAGACTTTACCTGCAACGGGATGCATCCATGTACCAGACAGGCATGATATACATTCTCCAGATGTCGTTTCATTCACACTACCAGTCCAAAGTTTGGACCCACCTTCTCATGCAATTCTTTTTTTTAACTTTACAACCTTCTACACTGCAGATAGATACTGAAGACACAAGATATACTGTAGTCAATGGACAATCCTTCGTACATTTAGTTTACAGTGAGATGGAAACCTAGCTACTGTCTCTGCATTTATCTTGCAGGTTAATTTCCTAAGACACCAGCAGTGTAAATAAAAAAAACAAATCTCACTTTCAGCTTTACCAGCAGACGACTCTTTCACAGTGGTGTGGTCCCTCCGGCCCCTCTTCTTGTCCCTGCCACCTTGTTCCTCCCCGAGATCAATGACCAGCTCTCTCTCAGAGTCAGAGTCCTCCACTGACACAGGCAGCTTTTTTTCTTCTTTGACCTGCGACTTCTCTCTGGGAGCCAGTGACGATGGAGAAGCTTTGGTCGCCTCCGAGCTCTCTTTTTCTTGATCTTTTTTTGCCTCTTTAGTTGGGGAATCTGATGGAGCTGCATCAGCAGCATCATCCGCTGCCGACTCGGGTCCCACAGGCTCCTCAGCTTCCCCGTCCTGGCTGGGGGAAGGTTGATCTTTGACCTTTGCTTTAGTTGACTCCTTTTGGACTTCCTCAGTAGGAGCTGCATTGCAGCTGTCCTTGATCTTCTGCTCTTCCTCGCTGCCGTACTCACTGTCGCTGGAGTCAGACTTGTCAGAGTCTTCTGAGTCACTGTGCTCCTCCCCTTTATAGGCATCAACTGAGATCTCATCGATACCTGCGAAACAAAGGGGCAGGACGGGTTACAGGTGAAAGAGACAAGCACCAGAGAACTGTCACCTAAACTGTCCATGATAACGCAGCAAATTCAAATTCACACTTTTAAATGTGTTGCATTTATTGTGACCATAACGTCCAACATGTAACTATCCAAATTGTTGAGTTGTTTTTTTTTTAACGCAAAAGTTCTACTAACCTAACTGCGCTTTGCAATTCTCAATCGTTTTGTCCAAATTGAGCTGGAAGCGACTCTTGATCTGTCGTTTTGGAGAGGTGAGGACCGGCGCGGCTCCTTGCTTCTGCTGAACTGACTCACTGAGCTCCTTCAGGTCCATCTCTGCTTTGCTCCGATCTGTAAGAACGCCATGACATGTGACTCAGACAAAAGGTCGACAGCATCATCTGTGAGTGAGAAAAGCAACCGTGGGTCCTGTTTGTGTGTGGAGCGGCACGATTACCCAGATTGAGGTTCAGGATGCTGCCTGTCGGTGGAGGCCTCTCCTGCTTCAGACTGCCAGCAGATTGAGAATGGAAAGGTTTTGGGCTGTCCAGGGTGCTGCCAGCAGGTCCGGGTCGAGGATGGGCGGGTGATGCTTTTCAAAGACAGGTGGCCATTAGAAGTCTCTAGTGAACTAGTAACTACAGTTAGAGAAGCCGGTTAAATACCTGTCGAGTCCATTGAGTCTTCGCCAGTGCTGTAAAGGTTGTTGGGAGCTTTGGTCTGGGTCTTTTCCCCCGTCTCCTGCTCTCCGTCGGAGCCGGTGTGGGCAGAGGAGTTGGTGCTCATGGGCGAGCGAGGCATCTCGCCGAGCGGGAGCCGCCGGCTCGCCGAGCTCCCTCTCATCCCTGTCAGCATGGTCCGAGCCAGCGGGATCTTGGGCGAGGCCGTCATGTCAAAGCTGAGCTTGATCTTCTCCTGCTTGTCGGGTCGGACGGTGGCCGACGCCGGGTTGGAAGGGTCCAGCAGCATCTGGTAGTTGTTGTCAGGTGTGTACGGCGTCCTGAAGGGGGCGTAGTTGAAGACGCCAAACTTCTTCCTCATGTTCTCCACATAGACTTCCATCTCCTGCATGGCGCTGTTGAAGATGCTTTTGGTCTTCTTGACAGAGAATGGAATCTCTTTAGACATGAGGTAGCAATTGTTCAGAGGAACCCATGCCCTGAAGGATGTTTAGAGAAAAAGAATTACAGAAACATTCCTCGTGGCCCAAGTTAGGCTCAAAGGGGAGGGAGATACCTGTCATGTTGACCGAAAAAGCGTGCGTCGACTTGGCCGTCTTTGTCCCGCAGAGCTTTAGCAGGCCAGAATGGAAATCCCTTCAGTTTGGCCCAAACTAGAGGGTGTGGGTTGCTCTACGCACAGACAGTGAAGCACTTTGCATAAGCGATGGATTTTTAACCCCACCTGCGTTCAAATTACATCAAATTATTCAAACCCGTCTCGTCAGAGAAGAGATTTTCTCCACAGGCTTACACAAGGCTCACAGAACCAGTTGTCTCTCTTCTGGCAAGCGGACAGGTAGCACTCAGGACAAACTTCAATCTCATTCATCTGCAAATCAAAAAAATTACAAAAATGACTCGACGTTTAAAAGTTCCACTCAAGAGTTAAACATTTTCAGAGTAAAAGCACGTACTCAATTGACCGTACCCACCTCGTGCTCACAGATTTTTACTATCACCTTAGCGGTTGCCGTGAGCTTGTGATTACCTGAAAGAAATACTGCGATGTGAATGAAATACACACCAGACAGTTGTGGCATCATTAAACAGTCATTATTCTTTTCGCAGAGGCAGATTTATTGTAATAACAGCAGTATGTAATTGTGTGTTATGCAAACATCTGTTATACATTTATACACACAAATTCAGCAGTCTGCCAATAAAAAAAATTATATATACATATATATCATAACTCATAAGTTCATAATTCGAACATAAAAAATGAATTCCCCTGCTGCCTGATTCTGCCTGCTTGATGGTACATACCTCCATTATATATGATGCAGTTGTGCAAAATCCATTTTGCATCTGCCAAGAAGGCCTCTGTGCAGCCATACATTTTCTTTTTAATATTCTGTGGTGCAGAAAAGAAGGGGCGTGACCACACCATATTTCAAATGCAAAGGAAAAACGAGACGCCCCAGAAAGTACCTTCTCGAGAGTGCAAAGATCCATCGGGTGAAAAATGTACTCTGCGTAATCCGGATGCTGCTCCAGAGAGACAGGCTTCTGGAAGGGTTCGGTCTACAGAGGACAGATAGAGAGAGTGAGGGCAGATGAAAGTCTCCACGACACTCGCACTCCTCCTCACCCTCTGCCACACGTGAACATGCGACCACCGTGCTACCAAAAAGCCGCTTCAAACCAAAGGGGAGGAAGAACCAGTGGAGGAAGAAATCATGACGGGGACTTGTTAGTGGTGTGATTGATTACCCAATTAAAAGTCTTTCTCTGCGTGGAAGCTGCATGGGGGGAGCGAGATGACAAGCGGGGATGGTCCTGAAAGAGAGCGAGAGGGGCAGCTGTATCCTCACCACCAGCTAGCACGTTTGCCTTCACCGTTTAATCCAGCCGTGAACGGCCGCTTACAGCACAATGCCTAAAACTGTTAGTTCCGTGATTAGAAATCATTTGCACATGCACGCCACACAAAATACCATGCAGGACTGAGATGTGGGATACGTGTGAACGCTTCTCAACTGTGGCAAACTCGATGATCAGAGAAGACTTTTTTGTTGCATTAGCGGTCCATAAAATAAGATTAGGCAGGAAAGAATACATGCTAAGACTCGGGTGAGGTTAGAATGAAAATAAAACGGGGGAAACACGCCATCCTTGGAAACATGATATGATCAGCCCGGTGGCTGCAAATTCCCAAGGTGACACGCAGAGCAGAGTACTTACACCTGGCTGTTTCATCTTTTGAAGGGCAAACTTTAGCAGATAAGACAGCTGGTCTATAGTTAGCATCATCATGGCTTTGCTCTGAGTCTCTATACACTCGGCAACTGTTATTTTCTGAAAGACATCAAGAAGGAAACAGTTCAGCACCATGAATGCAGCGTTCCGCCCGCGCATGCCACTCTAAAACCAAAAGTTTGTCCACAGAAGGCACAGCCGTGCACACTCCCAGGTGAGTACCTCACACTCAGGACAGAACCAGTCACCCTCTGGCTCAGCTGGTAGTTTGAGGCACTTGGCGTGGTACACCCTGGGGCAGAGCTCACAGCAGAGCACCTGGCCCTCGCGGTGGCACAGCCAGCAGTAGAAGTCGTTCCTGCCGTCCTGCGGTACAACATCAACAGGGTCTGTTGTGAGTGCTGGCTGCTTCACATAGTAAAAGGGACCGTGTCTTAGTTCTGACTGGAACGCAGGCAAAGAAACACAAAGGTTGCGGGGAGGTCAAAATCAGGGCCAGAGATTAGAGAAGCAGAGCAGACAAGCAAGAGAACTGCAGTACAAGGCAGGTGCAATGTTTTCAATTAAAAACTGAGAAAAAATATTAGGCAAGAGCCAAAACGTGCCAAGCGCTACGTCCTATCTATCATTTGCCTACTGCACATGTGTGAGAGAAAAAGATGCACACAAAAATCTTTTTTTTTAAAAACTTGCAGAAAACAGCAGCTAAATGAATTATTCTATAGTCTAGAAACTTCTGAGAAGTTAAATGAACTCAGGCAAAAAGCTAACACTTTGTAGCAACACTACATGTAGATTAAGAGAAGACCTATTTAGAAAAATAGGATGGTTCACATTCAGAATAACTAAAATAATTTTTAAAAAAAACATTTTTTTTACACATCTTTCCATTTATAGAAGTAAAATGGCAAAAACTTAAAAAGGCACAGTAAATTCTGATCTTTTTGGATCTCTGAGAAAAGTTAAAGTGCGATTCACTAGCTAACAACTGTTCTTCCAGATTTGATCTTCAACTGAACTGTAAGTGGTCCGTTACCACCTTACATTATTAAAGAAATTCAGTTTTAATGGAGCATTTGTCAGCAGGTGTTGACCCTTGCGTCAGGCAGCAGGATTGATTCTGGTTATCTTATTTGTTGCCGCGTTGGCTCGTTACCTGGTCCTTGCTGCTGCTGAGTGCACCTGGCTTCTTCTTCTTTTTAATTTGGCAGGGGGACGTTTCAGCCGACGAGTGGCCATTTGACGAGTGCGACGGACTCGGCATTTTTCTTTTCTGAGCTCCGCCCCGCTCGCTTGGCCCTGAGTCTGAAAGTGCAGGAAAAGGCCAGAGATTACACAGACGTGCTTCCAGAGGGGAAAGATTAATGGCAGAAGCTACAGAGCACATTTATAAATGTAAATGTCATATTCATAACAGTCAGTGTGTTCTTGCCTCTGGACCGTGTGGAGATCTCCATTTCCTCTGTTTGAGTCTGAGCTTTCGCTCCGTCCTCTGCCACACTATGAAAAATTAAAGAGCATCAACAAACATGACATGACAAACGCAACATAAATCATTTTGTGTAGCTAAAGAAAAGTGAAGAGGGAGTGTCAAAAAAAACAAGAAAATGTAAAGGTTGATTTAATGGTTGTATACATCAATTTGATTTGGAAGTCAGCTGTTAAAAAAGACAGCTTAACAAAAATGTAGCGCATCCAACAAAATTTCCAGAAGAAAAAAAATCTTTAAACTTCTAGTTCTAAGAATTTCAATTTGGAAAATAATATCTGGCCTAGGAGACACAGTGGTGCAGTGGTCAGCACTCTCCCTTCACAGCAAGAAGGTCACAGCCTTCTCACACAGAAAGGCCCCAGGCCCTTTCAGTGTGGATTTTGCATGTTCTCCTTGTGTCTGCATGGGTTCCCTCCAGGTTCTCCAGCTTCCTCCCACAGTCCAAAGACATGCATGTGAGGTGAATTGTTTGTCTTTGTTAGTCTTTTATATGTGGCTCTGCAAAGAACTGGAGACTTGTCCAGGGTGTCACCATGCCTTCACCCTATGGCAGCTAAGATGGGCTCCATTAGACCCCCGATCCTGAATGCAGGAGTAAGCAGGCGTACCACATGGATGGATGGATGTCTGGCCTAGTATAAAAGCAACCGTCTGTCTGTGAGGTAGTAAAGCACGTCATGTCTATCCAGACTGAACAGGAAGTGCTGTTTTCTTGACTTGAAGACTTGATAATCCAGCAGCATCCATCAAAATGGTTTAGTCAACCGATGCTCAGTACCGGCAGAACCGTGAAGCTGTGGTGGCTTTCTGTACTATGTCAAACATTTGCTTCAACACGGCGAGCCCGTCATTATCATCAATTGTACCAGAACCAGACCAGAGTTACAAATTGGGGAACTGATAAAAAGGTCATTTCAGATGAAATATGGTCACAATTGTACACTGTGTAACCAGAATATTACATCGAATTACGCTTGAAAGCTGCTTCTTAAAAATAGAGTGATGCTGACCTTTGACCTTTGTTAAAATTAGTCAAAAGTAAAAAGCAAAATCTTTGTTTGGTTGCAGTTAGGATTTTCCACACTTTTTAAGTAACCCCCTCACCCCCCACTGTCCCTGCAGCATTTCCGTACTGGGCACCGGTGACAGGAAACCCCAGAACATCCTTCCAGTATCACTCATTAAATAGAGGAACCAGAGATCTGATCCGTCTATTTACATAAGCAGTTCTAAAATAGTTCCATCATCTACAGGCCCATCCAAGAACCGTCTCTGATGCACTGCTCCACATGGTCCACACAACCGCTGTGTCTGTGTCACTGAGGGTCAACGTCACGACAATCAACTGGTAACATTAAAAGACCAAGGCCGCTTCCTCCTCTCTTGGCACAAAATGCTAATTCTGGTTGTGTCTGAGGTGATCAAACTGAAATAGGGGCACAGCAAATACAAACACACACAGTATTGAAAAAGATTTTACAAATACAATAGAATAACTATATATATAAAAATAATAATATATAAGAATAATTGTCTGGCAACTGCAGTTATTGCCGCCTCAGTGTCCCTCATTGTGTTTCTTGTCCCATTAAGCATTGTGTGATATTGCAAGACATCTAATACAGTGTATAAATATCACAACAATGTGTCATTATAAATATTGTAACATTTATACAGATTAAGCCGAGGCCAGTGGGTGTGCTCAAGTCCACCGGGAATGTTCTGCCAAATGATGATAGGGAGGAAGTTGCGTGAAACAATTTCCAATAATCATCCTCTAGGAAGTGCTGCATACAACAAACACAATGCACAGGACCTTCAGAATCAAAACCCTCCAAGTCCAAGAGGTCAAATTTTGGTAAAGCACACTGAAGCAATAACTGAAGCAATAACTCCTGGCCCAACAGGACACAGAGGGAAAAATATAACAGTTTGGGAGGGAATATTTCTTTGAAACACGAGCCACATTTCGCAAATATAAACCAACGATTTTCCACTTGGTTTCCTCTCCTGTTCATCACAGCTGCTGCCAATTTTCTCTGACGAGCCGACGCAGCAGAGGCGAATAGCGCCACGCTTCCAATGGCTTCAATCTTTGCCACTTTTCATTTCACCTGCTCTTTGGAAAAGCGCTGCTTGGACGAGACGAAAAACAAAAATAGTGCTTTCATTCTCAAAATGTCTCCGTTCACAGACACCAACCGGACCAGCCGTCCTCCTCCTCAACCTTTTGAAGATGCCGTGACGGAGAGGAAGAGCACAGGAAGCAGTCAGGTGGCCTTCTCATCCAACCTGCATGGACACGCTGCAACAATCATACCCAGCAACGATGGAGCTCAGCTCAGTAAAAACTCAGCAAACACCACTGGGACAGACAGGCGCCAGAGGACGGAGAAAAGCAAACCCGATGCTGCACATCCTGACAAAGCAACATATGAATATGAGCAATGATCTCACACACGCACACACAACACAGCCCCACTGCAAGCCGCTGAACCCCCCCCTCTTCCACACCCACCACTAACACAACATCCGTGCTGCGTCGGAGCAAAACAACAGCGTACCTTTGCCTCTTTTTTTCAAAAAAAGAAAAATCCTGTCCTCACACACAGATTCTTCAGCTCATTCTCTTTCATCTATTTAAATGAGTGCGGCCGCTGAGGGTTGAGGGGACGAGACGGGGTCCAGGTTTCCCAGAAGGCCTTCTCCTCTCCCTGCCGCTCTTCTCCTGCAAAAATTGTCAATCTTTAACCTCGGCTGCGGGGCTGTCGATTGGCTCCGCCGCCACACGGAGGAGCCTGATTGGCCACCGGGCTCGGTGTGCCATACGGGCTTCTCTTCTCCCCTCTCTCCTCCACACTCGCAGTGCTGCAATGCAGAGAGACGACTGCCTCTTCCTGGCTGCTGCTGCCGGTGAACCGAGAGCCCCCTTGGCTCGCCGCTCTCAGACCAGACGTCCGCTGCCTCCTCCGCCGCCTTTTGTCAGATGTGCGAGCCGAGGCGCTCTGCACTCAACACACATCAGATTCCCTCCCTCCCCAAGGCTCTGGGCACTGCACGGCGTCCATTTTGCACAAACCCGCTCATCTCGCTCTCTCTCGCCGTCTCTCTCTCTCTATCTCTCTTTTCCCTTGTGTGCATTCAGCGCGCACACACACACACACACACACACACACACACACACACACACACACACACACACACACACACAGCAGGACACAGATCTACTGTAAAAGGAACCACATGCCTCTGCTCGTGTGTTTTAATGTCGTCGTCGGTGTGCAGCAGAGGCCACGGCACACGACACAAAGACTGGAGTGAAAAATGTCGCGGGCCTCTCGGTCGGCCGGCCGGTCGGCTCAGGACAGTCTGCCTCCTCCTCTACCTGCTGAGCTCTGCAGCTGCACGCACCTCCACATACATCCTACTCATTCATTCTTAATCACAAGCCGTGAAATGTCAACACTGTCTCAATACACTGGCCAAATGTGTTGGCTGTGCATTCGTCATGATTATCCACTTTGATTAAAACAAAAAACAAAAAAAGGATTTACTAAATGTGGCCAAGATCTGCTGACTGTGTTGTGTAGATGGGTTTTTTTTTGTTTTGTTTTTTTGCAATGACCCTAATAGGTTTGAATCTTGAAGAATGCTTATGACAAAGGCAGGTGGGTGCACATCAAGCCAAAGTCATTTGAGGCAGGACTTTAAAAACCTTTTATTAAAGCAGTAATTTAGAGTTACACTAAGAATTCCATTCTAGGCCATTTTCAAAGCTTTTATGTTGCTAAGCGTTTTTTCTAACCCCAACCCTCAGACTATCATTTGGCAAAAAAAAATACCAATCTTATCCCAAACAATGTGCTTTTTGCTAACAAAATGTTTTGGCAAAAAATGGCTTTACTGGTCCTTCCACGTTTGAAAGGCTCCACTGGGCCTCAGCTGCTGGCTGAGAGTGCGAGAAACATCAATTTCCATTGTGACATCACAAAGGGACAATTTTTAAAATTCTGTATTTTAGAAAGCAGCCTAGGATGGACTTCTTCATTTCCTGGAAGTTGATTGATAGGCTAGTGAAATGTGTTGCAGTGAGAAAACTCCATAAAATGGAAAATCTAAGGTTTTCCTTTTCGCGCTCTTCAAAACAAGGCTCTAAAATTCTCTACTGGCACCAGCAAAGAATTTCACAGTTTGTGCGCGCCTATTAAGACAACCCTGAAGCATCCTTTAGTAAAGATGTTGATGTCAGACACAACCTCCAGCTGTATCTACATAATGAAGACCAGTCTGCAGCTTCTCTGCTGCACATTGTCAAAAAGGCTTCTGACCCAAAAATGCTGCACGTGTTGTTTTTAATGGAGATCTTAGTGTGGCAACACCAATGCTCACACCACAGAGGAATGAGAGGATTAGACGCATTACCGAGCACCATTCACAAAAAAAAAAAAAAAACTGCAATAGGGTTGGGGGGGCGGGATTTGCTGTTTTAGTCAATGCAGTCTGATCCTGCACCCTGGTCAAGCAACATAATGTGCAGCCAGGCCACAGTTGCCTGCTCAGAGCTGCTGGAGCAGACTATCATCCATTTATAGCAACACATCTTGCATGACAACGTTGAATTTACTGACTGACATCCACACCATCCTTCTCTACGTTTAGCCATTTGAAGGAAAAAAATATATATTTAAAAAAAAACAACCTCACTCATGCACTCAGAAAACCGGCATCACAAACAGAATTCAGCCTGACCTTGTTGCTTGTCCAGCCTCTGTTGGTGAGATGAGCATTTTCTATGCAGAGGAAGTCCTTCCCTTCTCCCTTCTGCTCACTCTCACTCTCACTCTGTGTGCTTGGGAGTAGAGGGACAGAAAAGGGGGAAGCTCTCTAAAATGGCTGACGCTCGGCAGCGGGGAATAACGCCGGCAGACAGTGCTCACGGTTCAGGCTCCGGCGGTGTCTCCCACCTTGTGATGAATACACCGCCAGCCGCTGCCGTCTGTGCGACGGTTGCTCATTTAAAGCCGTGGCAAACGCCTTGCTCGTCGTGCTTTTCTTTTTAAACAGAGAGCACGGAGATGAGGTGAGGTGCACTTATGGAAGAAAAAAAAAAACAGAGATTCAGCAGCTGGAAGGCACACTTTGCTTTTCTGTTTGTCATTTAGTCTGGTGATCAATACAACAATAATACCAACAACAGCAGCAGCCGCAGCACCCTGTCACCCGCCTCCGTTCTTCAGACTGAGGCCTGAATCACACTTGTTGTGATGTCCCCTGTATCGCCCAGGAATTCCTCCTGGGGACTCACCTCACCTCTGCTTCCTGTCTGTCCTGCCTGGATCTCTCAAAGTGACTAACATCCGGGCCGAGTCCAACGTGAAAAACCCGCAATCCTTGACCCGGCTCGACATAAGGGGAAAAAACAGGTTTTCTCAGTCAGCAGACTATGAATATACCATGACATGACTCTTGGCCTGTGGCCCCCTGCTGTATGAATCCAGACAACCACCCAGTTAGCACAGGCAATGCTCCTCACTCACACAGTCTGTCAGATTGAAAAAAACCTGTATTATTATCCTGACCCTGATCACACACATGTGGCTGACGCCTTCCTAACAGAGCAGTACATGTCAAAGAATTGAAAATAGGGCTTACCTCTGAGGATGCATGGCTAAAAATATAAAAGTCAGTGTGATATGTCAATGCTTATTAGAAACATGGAGGACGGCCCTGTCAGCCTTCACCCTGCTCACGGCACACTCTCAGCTCGGCGAGCTGGCTGACTCCCATGTAAGCAGCTCCCAGAGTGGCCCGGCATGTCGGAGAGATGTAAGACTGCCGCTGATTGGCTGGGGCACTTCCTGGTTGCTTGTCTTTTGTTGAGCGCAGGCAGGCTGAGGCGCAGTGCTCAGAGTGCGAGCAGCTCCGGGCCTACAGATTATATTAACATGCCTGTTCAGCCCTTGGAGCTTTACATAAGACTAAATGTGGCTGCTGTTGTTGCTCAGGGCTTGTGGTGTGGCGCCTAAAGGTGGAAAAACACTGTGAAGACCGTGACTCTTTTCTCAGTGAGAGATCTTAACTAATTAGTTCTTAATTTAATTGTCTTTCTGTCGCAGCAAAAACAATAAAACTAATAATAGTTTACGATTAACAACACTAAACAGGCCATGATTTCCATTTCCTTGGCCAGTTTAGGTATAAACACACTGTTTGGAATGGACTAAAGATTTTACTGAGGCTCTTGTGTCTTGAAGACACTGGTTCTGACAACAGACACAAACACTTCAGCAGTGGCTCAGGTCGTTCTCTTCTACCAATGGCTGCGGCCGTCAGCGTTCCTGAATGCACAAACGTTTAAGGACGGATTCCAGACTGCAGGCTTTTGATAACACAATATTCTTGCAGAAGACTGCCCAAGAATGTGCTAGCTGGCTCACTTCCCCCATGCACGTTACGTCTTCAGTCAAACAGTCTTGTGCAAGACAGAGGACAGGCGAGACACCAATAGCACAATTGCGCTTATGAGTCTGATGAGTTCATAAAGGCGCCTCCTTCTTCGGTGTTACAGCGATACTGTGATCACAGAGGTCATTTGGTTACATGTGGTTTTTGTTTTAGCACATGCCTTCGAGCAAGTTTGTTTGTACTCACCGCTGCACAATAGTAAGCGCACCGGTGTGTGCAGTGTTTGTTTTATGATTGACTTTGGTCTGGATAGTCTGGCAAACATGATAACACTTTGGTTTTATTGGTAGTCCCTGTTAACACTTGCCTTTTAACTGGTGAAATGACTATACTGGCAAAATATGGAACTTTCCACTCTGTGTAAGTGTATCTCTCGAGGTGCACAGGCTATACTTGCTGAAAGGTTTGGAGTACACACACACACACACACACACACACCTGTTATGGCTGCGATGTCCTCCCTAACAACAACTGTGACCATCAAAGTTAGGTCCTGCAGAAGTGTCTCTCACCTTCTTCCTCGGAACCTGGAGTGTCAAAAGAGCCGAATGTGGAGGAGTGATTAGGACTAAGTAGGAGAATTTGACTTCATAGGTACTTTTTTCAAACAATGGCTGACAATGTTATAAATAGATTGTACCGAAGCATCTATTGTGAGAACTCACCTTGTGCTTTTGGTGGAGGACTTCTACTAAGATGAAATGTTAGTAGTAGGGATAACAGACGTTTTTAAACAATTAGGACGTCCCGGCTTGTACAACACTGCAACCTGCTTGTGACAAAGAATCAAATATGAATATATTTGAGAGCTGCTTTCTGGAAACAGTAAAATGTGTGTAGTCAATAACTTGATATATTGAAGAATTGTATTACGAAATTACTTTGTTATAATAATTATTATATTATTACATTTGTCCTTTCTATCAACATCATTGCAAATAAACACGACAGCAACCACTTATAGATATACCACTTTAAATGTTGTGCCACAATTCACGAAGTAATATAAATTAACCTACAATGGGTAGTGGGGCCAGTATGACATCAAAGTCTGTTCTGTTCTACTCTGATATTAACGCCTCTAAACCAGTCAAAACTGGTTTCCAAAGTGGGCCCAGTGAAGACGTTAACTTTGCCAAGCCAATTGAAGACAAGGACAAAGTGTAAATGGCAGAAGGCAGCCTTCAAGCTAATGTTGGCTTTTGTGTTAGAATGGCGAGCTAGCATACTGAGTAGTTAGCTTCCACTTGAACTGAATGACTTTGCATCAAATAAGGTTTGATTTTTTTTTTTTAGTACGGCCTTTAGCTTAACACATTAAACATTCTTGCTTTACAACCAATCAAAAATATATGACATTAAATCGTTAATTGTATATTTAGCTACTATCAGTTCTCACTGTTCCTTGACAGAGAATATTGACGCACGAAGGTTCGTTTGTGGCGTGTCACTGGTAATAACCAATAAAGTCCGCAAGATGGCGCGCAAGATAAATGTTTAGTACCAAGGAAAGTCCTTAACAAACACAAACTTGTCGTCCAATTTACCACATGTATTGCAGTTTTCCTATATAAACGTTTTTTGTTTTTTTTTCTCAGTCCTTCAGTCACGTTCTATGTTTTATTTGTGCAACTGATACGGAATTCTCCATGGTGTCCTTTTATGTATCTCCACTGTCATGTTTCTGAATGTTACACAAAAGAATTTAGGAAAAAGTATTATTAGGAAAGGTTTGCTGGATTAGTGACTAGTAATTGTTTATCAATTAAAATGTATTTGTGGTCATTTAAGACATTTAGTAAAAGAAAGATAATTTTCTATAATTCTGCAAATGTTAAAGATTAACCAATAAAATGACAAATAAAATGTTATCACTGTGTAGACAAATAACGATTTCAATATGTTTGTAGAACTCAAAAAATAAAAGCAGTTGTTCGGAAATAGAAGATCACTGAAAATGAGTGCGTGCCGAGGCTTTCTGACCAATTGCATTTGCATTGTTCTGAATTTGGGGGATGGGGGTGGAGAAAAGAAAGGCATGCTGTTTGCCATTTGCAGGTAAACCCATCTGAATACATTAATGACTGTGGGCTATCTCCTGTCCTTTCAAACTGTTATCTCCTGTCCTTTCAAAGTGGAGAGGCTGCATATAGCGAGGGGGATGGGATAAAGTGTCTCACACTCACTGAGGGGGGAGGTCAGTTTGCCATGTTTTGTGGGGGAGGGGGCACAAACAGAGGGCCTCTCTTAGGTCTCCATGGAATGTAATCGAGGCTGTGTCACTCACACACACACACACACACACACACACACACACACACACACACACACACACACACACAAACCAAGTTCCTTTTTTGAACTTTGGCCAAATCCATCATGACGCAAACCATTTTGAAGGTGTCAAAAAATAGCTGCTAGAATTGCACGAAAAATGCAGCATTTACCAGCTGTGTGACACAACGGCACCACAAATCTGCTGAGTCTCAGTAAACTTGTGGATTTTGTAGCATAACAAAAATGTTGTGACAGTGATAACGAGCTCAACAGCCACCTCAGCACTTTGGTTTTAACACACACCTTTCAAAGATTTGATGGAAAATGCACAGTGAACATTACTCATTCAAAGAAGACTATCACCTATCAGTCTGTAGTGCACCTCTATTCCCTCTCCTGAACGCTTTCCTGCACTAAAGTGCAGAGACTAAAATTCAAAACCAGTCCATCCGGGCTCACCATGGAGACAGTTTTCCTGTATCCTCATTGGGCCACAGAGCTTCTTCACTCACTCTAGAATACAACACTTATCAGGTAATCTGTAATTGTTGTACGATTAAACTATAGTGGTTTTAAGCAGAGGGTTGACTAAAAACCACTTCAAATATATCATTTGTTAGTATGTCTTCTATTACACATGTACTCTGTCAGTTTTTTACTGCCATCATTAATTTCCCTATGAAACAGTGCTAATATCATTATATGTGCTTTCCCTCAAGACAACGTTAATGACGATTATTTGTTTTTAATAATCAAAAGCTTGTTAATTTATCTTGAAAGTCCTAATTTTCTATGCACGCATATAATATTGTTCTAATAATCGTAATCTATGATAATTTTTCATTCAACTCCGAAGCGCTCCTTTTCTGCCAGCCTATAAATACATTTCTTAATCTCTCCCCTAATAATATCCGTGACTGCTGGTCGTATCGCCTACGGGTATCTGGCGTACGTGTAGTTCACTCGCGCGGACCACTCGCACGTTTCGAAGCGCCAGGGGGAGCGCGCTCGACTACAATACCCACAGTGCACCGCGCTCGGCTGGGCAAGCTGGCTCCCTCCGCTCTGGGAGTGTTTCGCATTTAAACAAACACGGTCGTGCCGAAGATGGCGGAGAGTTTGTAGGGACGCGAAAAAGAAACTGCTCCGCTCAATGAAACCGTCGATGCCGGTGAGTGATTCCGACCCAGTTCGACCGCTTGACTGTTGCTAAGTTCCAAACCGGCCGCTGCGTGCGCGTATTTGAACACGCAAATTTGTCACGGAGGCAGTTCGGCGTACGCTCCGCCGCCGAACAGGCTGCGGTTTCAAGCTACCGCGGTACAATGAACCACCTTAGCGGCTGCCTATTTGTTATGGGACGCTCGGTATGATATTATTGGCCGCCAGAAACGGCAAACGGGACAACGGCGGCGGCGGTGGCCGCCGTGCACTGCTGGATATTGTGCCGCCCGAACAGGTCGAACAGTGTTTGCCGCTGTTCCCATTATCCGCTAGCAGCAAAGTTTACGAGATAGAAGCTTTTCTGGGTCGCTTGGATGCAAATAGCCTAGCTGATCACAATTAACGCTGGTCCTGGGCGAATTTTGCGTGGCAGTAGAGCTCATCTTTCTCTGTGTCCTTGGACTATTCTTAGTAATGAATCGAGTGTTTTTTCTCCTCTTCCTCGTAGAATTTTTCTCTGAACAGTGTGGCTCTCACAGTTTCGGTAGAAAAACGGGGCTGCATGAAGCGTCCCAGCTCTCCACAGTTACACAACAGTTGTTGTCCTTAGGTGGCACAAAATGGGGAAAAAAACGAACTTGGGATCTGTTTTGTGGTGCTTGTTTAAGGCTCTTGTTGTAAGTTCAAACGCATGCAAGAACAGTGTAGTAAAGTTAGTTGTTTTTTGTTTGAAACCGAAGGTCGTACTTTTATTTTGACACAGGAAATGCGAAACCTTCTGAGAAAAGGCACCTCATGAATGTAGGTTGAGATGTGACCGACTGTTTTGCATCTCTTCCTTTGGTTGTTGGATGAATCTAGCTGGAGGTCCATCTTGTCCCCATGTCCTCCCGTGCTGTTGTACCCAAACAGCATTTATTAATTAATTATTCATTAATTAATTACTTTTTTTATTATTATTATTGTAATGACTTCAGTGATTCCATTTTAATGTTATTTGTGATGCTGGAAGCCTCAAAAGACCCACCACACTGGGATAAACACTGAGCTGCTGCTGCTGCTGCTGTTCCATATTGAGCTGTATGAGGGGTGATGGATGTGTTTCTGTGCAGGAGGGGAGGACGATGACTCCAGGGTTCAGCCAAAGTCCAGGTTCACTCTCTTCCTCGCTCGCCCCCCTACTCTCTCCCTCTCTCTTACTCTGTCTCGGTTTTCCACAAGGTGCTGGGAATGTTCTCTCGGTTCCTGCAAAGGTGTTAGAAGGACATTCCTGGAGCGTGTGCTCATGTGTAGGCAGACAATGGAGAGGTACGTTAGTCATACCACCGCACTGAGCTCGAGGTGCACTGTTGGGGTTTCAGTGCTAGGTGTCATCCCTGACAACACAGGCAGATGTTTACAGCCGACTGTTTATGGCCAATGCGACAGTTTCAGGAGGGAGGAAAAAAATCGGACTCGCCACTTTGGTCGTAGTCCCTTGTCCCGGTTCTTGCTCCCTATGATATCATGTCGACTCATGGATGAAGTGCTAATCTGAACAATGTGACCATTTAAATATTGTGGTTGGCAGTGATGAATAAATAAATAAATGGGACCAGAGCTGACTGCAGGCTTCTGCCATCAGATGAGCGAGCTAACTGGCCTTTATTTGGGGTCTGATGGAATGCCATTACTCAAGGCCACATATGCAGAGTTTTTTTTTCCCTTCTTCTTCGCTTTCTTTTTCGATCGAACGAGCAGTGTGTCAGTGTGGGAACCTGGCCAATGAGCTGCTTCTGCTCATATTCTTGGCAAACGGAGCCCCCTGTTCCCCATTCTCTGTCCCTTTATCCGCCACTTTCTTTCTCCCTTGCACAGGCTGTCAGGCTGCGTTAACAATGAATCAATCTTTTTTTTTTGGAGGGAGGGTGATTGTTTGACTGCAGATGGGGCGAAGAAGTGACTGGGATCCATGGCTTTCACTCTTTGTCTATCGACCCCCATGCTCTCAATAATTCATTAACTTATCAGTTTTTCTCGTGGGATCAGCAGAGGGCTCGGCTCGGTGCGGCCACCAATTCCGCTCCAACATCAGATCACCTGATTGATAATTGAGTGAGCTGTCGTGCATAGGGTGCTGGTAATGTTTAATTAAATATAGTTTTTTTTTTTTTTTAAAGAAAACTATTTTCTTGGACTTGTTTTTGAAATGATTATAGAACACAAGAGTTTATCAGAGATGTTTGATAAAAGCCAATATTATAATAATCAGGTTTTTTATTTTGTGAAGATTCTTGTATGACTAGTTAGCTTCACACTCTTTACATCTCCAAGAAGCAAATTTAGCCTTCTGTTTATAGCCGGCTGCTAAATCTCTGCCTTTTAGCTTCCTGCTTAAAATCGATGACTTGTTGGAAGTCCCGTTTTCATCCTTTGGG
This sequence comes from Thamnaconus septentrionalis, assembly GCA_009823395.1. Taxonomy (NCBI): domain Eukaryota; kingdom Metazoa; phylum Chordata; class Actinopteri; order Tetraodontiformes; family Monacanthidae; genus Thamnaconus; species Thamnaconus septentrionalis. The sequence continues at coordinate 9,036,547 of CM020506.1, forward strand.
CATGGAAAGACCGAGGTGGTGTCAGTGACCGTAGCCATTGCCTGGCTTCTTGACTCAGGGGGGTATTGTGCCCTTTGTGACATCACAAGGAGGTGATTCCAAAAAGTGTGTGGCAAAACACCCAGCAAGTCAAGGATGGACTTTTGGGGGTTCGCCAACACAACAAGAGACACATGATGAGGAAATATTAGTAAGGTTGAGACTTGCATTAAATTGGGACCTTTTTTTAATTTGGGATTTCTGTTATTTTCTGTTGTGTTGTGTATCTACTGGCTCCTCTGACAGCCTCCTCCTATCTTGTCTTTGTTGAGCTGCATTTTTGCATCAGCAATGTCTGAATAGATGGAATTCTTCTTGCTCTCTCTCTCTCTCTCTCTCTCTCTCTCTCTCTCCCCCCCCCCCCGCTCTCTGTCTCTCCTTGTGTGTCCCAACAGAGAGAGAGAGTGCGAGAGACAGGGTGTGGGTCAACGTCTTGGAGTGTCTGTTTTGACTTTACGTTCGATGCCCGTGTGTCTGACTGGTTCGCCACCGCTTCTTGCTCCCCCGGCAACTCGGCCGCTGTTTGGATCTGGATGCGGCGACTTGTCATTGGACGGCAGCCTCATCACAATTAATGTTTAAAAATACACAAGTTTCCGGTGTTGATTTGGAGTAATATGAAAACATCCTGCTCCGTCCCCGCGGCTGCTCGTGCGCAGATCGTCACAGAAACGTATTGGCTGTTTGCTAACACGCACATACCAAACACTGGCGTGGTGGTGGCACTCAACAGGTTGGTTTAGTTCAGTTTTTTTTTTTTCCTGCTTACCTCCCCAGAGCTAAATATAGAGAACTCTGCCCGACAAGACGGTCTTGTTTCCACTGCTAAAATATTTAAAGCAACTTCGCCCGAGTGAGTGAGTGAGCGAGTGAGAATGTGATGCGACGAAGCTGCTGAAACCAGATTTCTTTAATTCGCCGTTTGAGATTCAGTCAGGCGGGCCCGCTCGCAAACTCTGCAACTGGAGGCGCGTCCCCATTCATCTGCTGCGGCTGCGAGGCCTTGCCCGAGCGTCGAGGCTCGCTCTGCCATATGTGCGCCGCCGCCACCGCGCTCACGTCTGCGCGGCTAACAAGCAGCCTGAAGCAATCATTGCACCCAAATCCAGTTTATTACCAGTGAGGATTTGGAGCAGTTCTCCCTCGGCAGAGCCCGTTGATTGGACAAAGGCAGCGGTTTATTGGGGAAGGGGGGGGTGCCAAGAGTTTAGACCCCCTCCCCAGCCTTTCCCTCCCTGCCCTCCCCCTTGCCCTTCCTCTTTAACTTCAACTCGCCATTTAACTTTCGCTCCCCCAGCACAAGAATGCTCGTAAAAGGAGCGGGTTCACCTGAACAAGCCAGTGGGAGGGTTGAGCTCCCCGGACTCAGTTTTGTTACCATTGTAAAATGTTAGCAGGACCTTGTTTGTGTTTTGTTTAGGGCCCCTGCTTTTATAGAAAAAAAAATAATGCTGAGGGGGAGGGGAAGGGTTGGGGGGGGTGCTGAGACGGCAATGGTGGTGGAAAAAAAAAAAAGAAGTTTGGTTCGTGTGATAACTGCTACCAGATGCTCTCGTTCTGTTATTCAGCGTAAAGAGACAGAGGAAGAAGAGGTGGTGAAAAAGAAGGAGAAGTGACAGACTGTAATTTGTGCCTGAACTCCTCAACTGCCTGCGTGGACGCTTTCCACGTCGCCTGGCTTTGATCGCCGCCGCCGCCGCCGACAATTTTTCTTTTTTTCCCTCAAAGCTCACCTTTTCTCTGGCCCTCGGCTCCACGTCCCGTATAATTCAGACATGCCCCGGTGATCGCTGGCGCCTGTTTCCTTTGTTTACTCGCGGCCTCCAGTTTCTCCCCACGCGAGCGTCTCCGCGCTCTGACGTCGGACTCGCAGTCGTCCCACTGGGTTTCTGGGTCCGACTGGGTGTGTCAGGAAAAGGCGGTCGGAGCTGTTAAGAGTTGTGTGTGTGTGCGTGCGCCTGTGTGTGACTGTGCAATTAGGAACTGCAAAGGCCTCCAGTGTCTCCACTTTTTATAGTTCACCTGAACTTTATAAAGGGGGGAAATTAGCGCACAAGTCGTAGCAAGTGAGCAGACGTTGAAGTTGAAGCTTTGTGTGTGTGTGTGTTTTTTGTTTTTTTTTCATTTTTTTACTTCACTAAAGTTGAAAAAAAAAAGAGAAAAGAAATGCTGTAAATGACAGACTTCCACGGTGGCACTTAAGGCTCCAGAAATACGAGTTAAATACAGCGTGCCGACAATACTTCATAATTGGACGTATTTTTTCCTTTTCTTAATTGGTGAGATGCTCCTCTGGTCGTCCCCTCTCTCTCTCTCTCTCTCTCTCTCTCTCTCTCTCTCTCTCTCTCTCTCTCTCTCCCTATCTCTCTCCCCCTCGCTTGTCGTCACTCAGCGCGAAGACGTTTTTTTTCCCTCGACCGATAATCGAACTGATGATCTCCTCGGTTTTGTTTTTGTGCCCGGAACATCTGAGGCGACCGACACATAATTGTTGTTTACAAGCGTCTTGCACAAAACTGGGGAATGAATTTGCTTCAGTATTCAGTAAAAAACAAAACAAGCCAAAGCAAAACACAACACTGCTTCTGCATCAGATTCACTGGACCCAGTGAAGACTGGAGGGAAGAGCGGCGCTGAAGGTTCCTCCGTTCCTCTGTTGCACCGTCCTGACTTGAAATCTTTGGCATTTGACAGTTTGACTGGAGGGAAAACCACTCTGCTCTGGTTTCATCGTGAATAATTATTTAGACCCAGTCAGGTTTGTGCTTTGAAAGTAGGGAATTTCTTCTGGGTAGAGTTTTGATCCATGTGAGCAGGCAGATGGACTTCCCTCACACAGCCGCTGCTCCTTGTCCACCAGTGTGACAGGCAAACGAGGCCTGAGGTTTTAATGCTGATGCTAATCACCTCAAAATAAAACTATCAAAAAAATAAAAGTACAGTTTTTTTTAGTGCTGCAACATTGTAGTCTCCCAGTTTGGGATCATTAAAGTCTGTCTGTCTGTTTATGACAAACAAAATTCAACTGAACGTTCGCGGCTCGTGATCTCTTTGCGTTCACAGTTGAGTTTTGCAGCCTCCCTCAGCTCGGCCAACCTTTGACTTGTGAGGCTGCGTGCGCCCTCCGTGCACGTGAAGAGCAGCTTTGGCAGATCTTGGGATGCCGAGTGTGTGTGTTTGTGTGTGTGAGAGCCGGGTTTGCGTGCGCTGGCTCTCCGCCGCCCTCCATCTCTCTCTCTCATCCTCTCTCTCTCTCTCTCGCACAGCCAGGGACTTGATTAGCGGTGCAGGCTTAATCACTCACCAGATGGTAACAGAGTGCAGTGTCACCAAGACAAAAACAAACCCGCCCGCCGGTGGATTAAGGCCTGACACGTGTGTGCGGCTCCCCATGTCCAGTAGGACGATGGCGTTGACTCGGCCGTGCGACCCCCCCCCACACACACACACACACACCGACTCCCCCCCCTCCGTACACAAACCCCTGTTCGTCGTTGAACCCCTGGTCCTGGTTGACCCCTGTGTCCCGCCTGTCCTCATAAGTCACCCAAACACAATTTTAATAGTGTTATACCTAAAAAGTGAGCGACATGCGGCGCGCAGCCACACAAAAGCAAAGTGGAGAAAACCGACGAGTGGAACACTGGTCCGCGTCGTCGTCTGCAAGTAGGTGTCTTCCACCTTTTATTTCTTCCTCATTATTTCTTCCAGTTTGGTCGCATTGGAGCAGCTTCACCTCTGGCTCGCTGTCAGAATCGCTGCCTCGTTTTGCTCCTTTTGTTGAAAACGACAATGCGATTGTTTCATGTTCTCCGTGGATTCTTCCTGATATTTTTTCCAAACAAGCGTAAGAATTTGAAACAGCCGACTCCTTCCTCTGTCTCCCCTCCCGTACCTCATCGTCTGGAATCCCTTTTTTACCTCGACTCTGTCAACACGTGAAACTGGCTGCTTGAAAGAGAGAAAAGGGGAGTCGTACGGGAGGGGGTTGAGGTTGGTGGGGGGGGGGGGGTGCGCGGTTGTGAAACTGGCGTCAGACCATCTTTTGAGTGGAATTCTTTGCAGGGGTCAGAGTTCAGGCGCGTCAGCGTGGCTCCGCCATTGGCTGAGGAAAGGTGAAATGAAAACCACAGTAAACTTTTGACCCCGGCGCAGGAGCTGCGCAGGAACGCCCAGCCCCGGCCCCGGCGCTGGCCGGCGTGGTGGAACAGAGCCTGCTCTCTTCCTGTGTTTACTCCACCAATCCAACAGGGACAGAGGGGAGGGGGAGGGGCAGGGGAGGAGGGAGCGCACAGTGGGAGGAGTGAAAGACACAAGAGCAGGAGGGAGGGGGGGAGAGAGGGAATCAGCCGAGCTGCTGCTGCTGCTGCTGCTGCTGCTGCTGCTGCGGTCTGAAAATGAATGTATTTTTTCCTTCTGTTTTTCATTTCTCCCCCAATTCTGCAACACAAACGTTTCCTCTGGAAGTTTGGAACCAGGGGGCCGTCCATCTCATGGTATTTTAAAAAAGAAGGGAAAAAAGATTAAAGCCGATACTTGGAATGAGCGGCCGTATGGTCCTCTGGCTGCGTTGTGGTTGCCCTAGATGATATTTCAGCAGCGGCGGCTGTGTGTTGTTATCGTAGCGGGCAGCGAGCTCACCGCTCTGCTCCTGCAGATAAAACGCTGCTCAGCCATTGATTAATGAACTCATTTCCATAATATTAGCCCTGTGTGATCACAGCCGCTAGTATTGTATTGAGGTCGCGGCGCCCCCCCCACACACACACACACACACACCGGACCCTCGTCACCGCTCTGTTAAAACACAAACACAGAATCATACAGAGGCGAAGCATCTTTGAGGTGAGCAGCCAGCAGGGTGAATCTGTGAGCGGACTGAGCGCCTCCTTCCCTGTTTTCCCTGTCTCTCCTCTTTGTCTGTATTAATGATGGATAGTTGCTGGGGTTGCATGTGTGTGACACACACACACACACACACACACGCACACATACACTGACGCCGTGGAATCTGCCATCTCTTTGTTTCCACCTTCATTTATTTTCTCCTGTTTTTTTTCCTACACGTTGCAGATTGTGTGAGAAAAATGGGAGATGCGCATCCGACACACGCACACACACACACACACACACACACACACACACACACACACACTGGCTCTGAGCTGTGTGTTGTGTTCGCTGGCAGCCGTGGGGGGATGTTTTCTCTCACACTAGAGACGATCCTTCCTTTAGCTGCAGTTTCTTCAGCGCATTTATCTATTGACGATCAACTCTTCCAAGTCGGTGGGGTGGGGGGAAAAAATCGGAGCACTTGGACTTAAAGCTGCTGTGTGTTTTTATGCCCCAATGTGAACTTTTCTACTATTGGCAAAATGTCTTCTGCGTTTTATGTGCGCAGTGCGTTTTACTGCCGCTAATGGCTTGCAGATGGGCCTCGGCAGTGATCAACTTATATTTCACCCCCACTTTATTCCTGCTCGCTGCTCGGAAAGCGTTTCAATGAAGGAGCTCTCGCCCCAAATTTCTCTTTGCGCACGTTTGCTGCTCCAATCCTCGACATTATTCAACCTTGGAGCTGCAGTTCCTTCAAAGGGGAACTGGCCAGAGAGTCTGGCGTGTTTTCTCTGGAGGGCGTGTCCGCTGCCTTCCGAGGCCCCGCCTCCTCTCGCGCTGCGCCGTGCTTTGGAAAGGTGCGCTTGATTTGCCGCCGCCGCCGCTGCTGCTCCTTGTGCAGCTTCAGGCTGAACTCTAATCCGGCTGTTCCGAAAGCCCCGTCCGTCCCAGTCAATCTGTGCGGCAGAAGCCAAATGAATTTGGGTTTTATTTCCATCAGGGTGCTGGTACACAGCGGCAGGAACATCTTGCTCCACATTTTCAGACAAACAAAAAGGACGTAACCTCTCGCTCACTGGCTCGCTCTCTCTTTTTTCCAAGCTGCTCCTCTTAAGCCCGGCTGGAATTTCACAGCTGCCTCGCTCCCTAAATGCAGGCTTTCTCTCTCTCTCTCTCTCTCTCTCTCTCTCTCTCTCTCTCTCTCTCTCTCTCTCTCTCTCGCCCTCTTGTTTTTTCTTTTTCTTTTCTACAATTTACAGCTTTGCTTTATCGAAAGGCGCGCTTGTACACACACATGCTCGACACATGTCCTCCCCATCCTCATCCCGCCTGGCCGGATATCTCTGTGTGGCAGCGCTCCTTCTCCCTCTCGCCACCAGAAGTCCTGCAGCTCCGGCTCAATCGCTTGATTGAAATCGTGTGTAACTGCAGCAGAAAAACCAGCGGCTCATCGGCAAGTTTCTCCCCAACCGGACGAAGTGGATCGAGCGAAGGCCCGCAAAGAAAAAAGAAAACTTTCCTGCCTTTGGCGTGAAGACGGGGAATTCCCTCCCTGCCGCTCAGAATGTCAAGATGACAGATGATCATTAGTGCAGTAGTGGAACTGGGCATTTGAAGTTGCGCGAGAGGGCGACTCCAGCTCGCCGCCACATCGTAACGTTATATAAAAAAAAAAAAAAGCCTCTTGGTTCCATCGTGACGCACTCGTGTGTCACATGCTGCCTGTTTGTGCCTCCCAAACATTGGCATCCCAACTCGGAGTGAAACACGGAGCGAGGTTGTATTTTCTCTGGAGAGGTTCAGTCCTGGATGGTGTTCAGTCTTTTGATGATTTCAGATTTTTTACTTTTATTTTTTTTTGAGGCTTTATATTTCTGTTTTAATGGTTGCATAACCTTTCAAGCAGTTAATGCAGTCAAGGAAATAATTGTTGCCTGGTGTGTGCCTCGGATCTGTCAATCAAACTCGCTTGTGGGTTTCTGTTTGAGACGCCCTGGCGAGGACTCGTGTCTATTTATATCTTACGACTCAATCAGGGAGGCCCTGACTCCATTTTATGCAGCAACGAAATAATCGCACATGGGGAGTGTTTGGGGCCGCCGACCAATGGTGAGGATGCACCTCATGAACACTGCAATGGGGGAAATCAGGCTCAGCTTCTACATTCCAGCCATGGATGTATTATAAGAACTTAATATCGGACTGGCAATATGGCGCGGTGCTGATTTTCTTTCCCCAGTGGCTACTCGAGGTACTGCAGCAACAACGTCTCATGGTCCCAAAAAGCATTTCTCCCATGGGGGCCTGGTTCCAGCCTTAGCAGGATGCTAAATGCTAGCATCTTTGCACAAGGACGTAGAAAGACTGAATTAAATATGTTGTTTTGGGACAATTGAGCGTGTTTCTCTGCTCCGCTGGAGTCCAGAAGATGGAAGGTGATGGCAAGATGGAAAATAAAGATCTGAAAATTGATGAGACCTCTTAAATTTTGGAGCTTGTAGCCAAACAGTTGGAATTTCAGGAGGCTCTCTGAAGCCAGTTGAATGGCGGCTGCGAGCTCGGCAGGTGGGGGTGAAGTTCTTTGAAGGGAAAACAGGAAGTCATTCCATCCCTTTGTTTCCTTCTTGCTCTTGATGTCCCAAACTCAAGGAGACACCTTTTGTTGCTTTATGACCTTCTGTGTGAGTGTGTGTGAGAGAGTGCAGGGCAATGATGCTTGAGTCCTTCTGGTCGCTCGTCTGTCTGTGGTGGTTTTTAAAGGAAAGTTTCCACTGTGTTTTTTATGTAGTGTGTGTATTTTCAACCCGATGCTCAACCTTTAGTTCTGGAAATGCCTCCTGATCTCACAGTTACAGTGAAGCGGCGTCCAGCATCTTGGTCTTCACCAAACTTTGCCTGCTCTCATCTCAGGGAGCTCAGACTGTAGGTTTTATTTCAAGCAGATAAGGAATGTTCCCCTCTGACTGACTGGCTGACTGACTGACTGGCTGGCTGACAAAAATATTTTTAAAAAAAACAAAAAAACTTTTGCACGTAACCTCAAAATAACAAAAACAAAATAACCTTCAGTGCAATATAATAAACGACCAGCAGTGGTGCACGGACACTACCGGTCAAAGGTTTGGACAAACCCTATGAATTTAATGTCTTTTCTTTCTTTTTTATGACTGCTGACATTGCAGTTTCTCACTGAAGGCATCAAAACATGAACACACATGGAATTATAAAGTAACTCAAACACATTTTATATTTAAATTCTTCAAAATAGCCACCTTTCATAAAATGAAAAATTGCATGAGAAGGTGTGTCCAAGCTTTTGACTGGTAGCGTCACATAATAACACACAATTCTTTCTTGAACAACAACAACAACAAAAAAACACCTGCCTTCCAACTTTTGGACCGTGTTTTTCCTCAGGTGAGCTTCAGCAGGACTGTTTGTCTCTGCTGTCTCCCCCGGACTCCCACTGGTCTCTGCTAGCCTGCAGTGTCTTTCAGCCCCAGTCCACTCAGAATTATTAAATGTTGTTTGGACGGTTGACAGAAAGGCAACCGCTTCTCTCTCTCTCTCTCTCTCTCTCTCTCTCTCTCTCTCTCTCTCTCTCTCTCTCTCTCTCTCTCTCTCTCTCTCTCTCTCTCTCTATCTCACTCTGTCGCTCTGCTAAATTATTCAGCTGCAGCGTTAGCTCAGTAGCAGCCCAGCGTTTAGGATTTATGTGATCAGTGGTCTGTGGTAAATGAACACACACACACACACACACACACACACACACAGGCAGACAGGCAGGCAAACTGTGGGCGCGGCGGTGTGTTGACTTGGCCGGAACTGAACTGAAGGCGTCGCGATGTGGATTGAAACCTTTCTGAACAGAATTTATGACACATTTTCTGGCCCCTCTGAGTGTCTTCAGATCATTTTTATTATTATAATCTCCCAATTACTGAAGGGCAGAACACCTAAAGATACTAGGTTGATGATGGTCGGTGAGACCAGGACATTTTTTTCAAATGGCGCCCTCTATGACTGGAGATGGAAATGCGCTTTAAAAAGAACCAAACACTAACTGGAGGATGTTGTTTTCCTTTGAGGAAGACAAAAAAAAACAACAACTGTGAACCAGCGTTGTGTGGCCTGCTTACGACTGATTCATTCTCGGGCTTTGATAAATGCGTGTCCAGTTTCTCTGGTGATGAGGAAACAAACAGAGGAAGAAAAAAACAGGCCAGAGGGCCGTGTTTACGCTGGTGAGGACGAGCGGCGCTGCGGCTACGAGGAAGATGAAAGATCCAACTGAGGCTGAGGAGTTTGAAAACGGCCTGGCGTGACCCATCATCCAAAACACCTCGTGGATCTCCAGAAAACAGCTTATCTAGCCCTTTGTTTACAGCCTCCTCCTGAAACTGATGTCTCTGTTTGGCCTCAGTGGGTGGAGCCAGCATCTGCCTGGGGGTGTGTCACTGTCCTGGTGGGAGATGTCAGTGCCCTTATTGACATCACAGAGGGGTGACTTAAGAAACAAACCTGGTGAAGGGGGCAGATAATGGAAGTAAAGGATGGATGAGGTGGGGACACGGCTGCAGTTACAGACTGCTTAAAGGACATTTCCAGAATATTTAAGTGGAGTATATAATTATAAACATCCATAAGAACTTGAAGTTTGTGCCTTGCTATTTTCGTAAGAGGCATAGTGTGAGCTGTGAGTGTGGCAGGAGGTGAGAAAACGAGCAGAGCTTCAGTTGGGTGATAATCAGATGGTTGGAGTGTTTGACCCTGACGACAGGTGGGTCAAACGCTCCGCACCGCCTCCGTCCTCCACGCGGTGGAACAAGAAGCCTTCGTCACGGGCGGCCGACGCAACCCGCATGCAGACGAGGTGGAAGAGCGACGGCATTTCCAGGAAAAGGAAGTGATGATGCAGTGGAACAGTGGCCGACGGTGGGACGCAAACAGGATGCTATCTGCTGCGGCTTCCTGTTCTCTTCTCCTCTCCTCTGTTCTGTTCGAGAGAGAGAGAGAGAGAGAGAGAGAGAGAGAAAACAAACTCGAAATTTCTCCCTCGGATTTCTGAGAAAGCAAAATGAGAGTCACACCCGGGCGACTTGCAGAGGAAGTGGCAGTAAGGTGGTGGTGATGACTCATTCGCCGCATCTCCTGACCTTTTCTGTCACCTCTCGTCTGCATTGGAAGAAGCCAATGAGAAGCAGTGGACAAAGCTTCTGCTGCTGCTGCTGCTGTTGCTGCTCACGTGTGCAGGTGTTGAACATCACGCTGCGACTCTGCAGCAGCGATTCTGGCTGCCTCTTCTCGTCTCAAGTTGTTTCTCACACTTCCCGCAAAGTTTCTCCTCTTGAGCTTCCCGCTGCCACTTTCACTTTGTTGCATGAGGCTGATTCATTGTCGACGGTGTCGAACTGCACAGTTTTTTTTTGCGACTTGCAGTGTGTTTTCTGCTTTGGCTGTCGGGAATTTATCGGTTATTTCCGAACACAAGTGTGAATCAGTGGGAAAGAAAGAACAGCCACTTAATTGCGAACTGAAATTTTAGTCGGCAATGTCAAAGGTCAGGAGATGCCAGTTGGTTTTGGTCCAAGTATTCAGCAGAATTCACTTCATCACTGTTTTATTTATTTTCTTTGCAGCAGTGATCTGTGTCTGTGTCCTGTCAGTAAACAACACAAAGGACTAAAGTCCTTCCTTGACTCTTAGGCTTGTGTGAAAAAAACAGTTTATGAAACTTTGTGATGTCACAAAGTGAGCCGATGCTTCTCGTAAGATTAGCGACCACTGCGCAGTCAGGTGATGAACTTGTTTTCGCCTCCCTTCAAACATGCGGGGGAGACGGAGGAAAACATCAGTTTCAGCAGGAAGCCATTGTCCAGCAGTTCGGCAGGAGGCTGTTAACAGAGGGCTAAGTATGCTGTTTTCTGAAGACCTACAGAAGTTTTATGGATTTTGAACTGTGCTTCTTTGGATTCTTGGGATCAAAAACAAAGGTCTGAAATCAGTTTCATTTGGGAAAATTTAAAAAAAGGAAAAAACTTTTGAACTACCTGATATTTGTATTTCCTTTAATAATAATAACAAAGAACAAACAAACTTATGTTTATTTGGCTGGGCGGCTTTTGCGGCTCTGCTGTTTGTCTGCTTCAGGATGTGAGTCCGACGATAGGTTGATGTCATTGCTCTCCGCCGCCGTAGAGGTGAGCCTGGGGACAGCAATCAGGCAGGAAGGAAGGAAGGAAGGAAGGAGAGCAGAGGAGGGAGGGAGGGCAGCTGGGTGTCGCAGCCAGAGCAGGACGGGCCCGGCCAGAGCCAGGCGGATGACAAACAGGCCTTGCAGATTTTTTTATTTTTTGTGCCGCACAGTGTGTAGAGTCTCGGTGCCTCTCTGCTAGTGGCAGTTTCAGTGGCGGTTGACCAGGCTGCAAGTCCCGGCCTGCCACTGCTGCAGAGCTGCAGTTGCATAATGACTCCCATCCACCGTACACTTTTCCACTCTGGAATGAGATCACTGTGTTTGGAAGAGTGTGTGTGTGTGTGTGTGTGTGTGTGTGTGTGTGTGTGTGTGTGTGTGTGTGTGTGTGTGTGTGTGTGTGTGTGTGTGTGTGTGTGTGTGTGTGTGTGTGTGTGTGTGTGTGTGTGTTGGCGGGGGAGATAGGAAAGAGCGTTGACCTCAGAGGCCGGGTACAAGGAGGTTTCCTCCAGCGTGAACTCTTGAAGGGTCAGTCGGAGGGCAATGTCAGAGCAGGAAAACAAGGTCACGGTCCTTCCAACCTAATAGCACCACCACATCCAGCCAGTGAGGCAGCGAGGGGACGGCTGGTCGGAAGGTGGCAGTAAGAGGAAGCGGTGGTGGCGAGAGCGGATGCAGCCTGGCGGGGAGAAGGAATGCGGAAGAAAGGGGGGATGAGAATTCTCACACAAGGCCCTGAAAATGCATGGGCGCTCCACAAGCCCGTGCACGGCCTGTTTCCCACTGGTGCAGCGAGAGACAAAAGGAGGCAGGAGGCTGGAGAGCCTCGTCTCGTCTCTCTCTGCCGCTTCCCTCCCAGGACGAGGAGCTGCGACGAGTCCCAACACGCACGGCAAAGCGTTTTGTATACGCGCCACGTTTCTGCAAGTGTGTGTGTGTGGCAGCCCGCTAGCAGAGCGGGCTGCCGCCTGAACGCGGGATGACCCATCTCCCCGGAGGCTGCGAGTCACTACATCATCATCATCCTCCGCCGCTCGCAGGAGAACCGATGAGATTTTCACTCCTGTCGAGCGGCGAGGCAGGAAACAAGGCGGCTTCACTAACTGGATTGTGGACGGTTATAAATCTCCAGGAATGCGCAATTCACCGTTGCATTGGAGAGCCGCCACTGCAGTTACAATCTGGGCCCCCACCTCGGGGTGAGGGAGGGGGCAGCATTGTTTTCAAAGGTTTTTTGTGAAATTTTTGTTCTTATTTGAGTGTAAATTTCTTGAATTGAATTAAAACGGCAAAACCAATCAATACGCGTCAGCCAATTAAAAGCCCCCAATCCCCCTTCCCTTTTTTTTTTTTTTTCTTTTATGTCACAGCCTCTGCTCACCCGTGCGTGCATGACTTGTGTGCCCTCAGGTGCTGATATGCGCTGAAGATGAGTGGCGTAGGAGAAAACTCGTTGGAGCCGCTGTGCTCCGACCGCAAACGCAAACTGTCCACCTGCGACACGCCAGGCTTGGGGTGAGTACCTACCGCCGGCGCACAGCCGACCACTGTGAGCTGCTTTTTTTTTTGGTAAAAAAGAAGAAACTTGTATCTGTGGAGAACATTATCACCGGGGGCCAGGGCATCTGTGCGTCACATCACAATCACTCCAAACATCGAAACCTGGTTTGTCGGAGCAGCTGCACGAGACGTCGACAGAAATGAAAAAACACAAAACGCAGGAAACTGGCAGAAAAAAAGAGGCTTCTGTGCTTGGGGTTATGACAGGCCAGGGCAAACTATGGCCCGAGGGCCATATGCGGCCCGTTAATCTTTTTTTTTTTCCACAATCTGTTTATTGACATTTTGAAATCGTTAATCTTTTTAATCTGGCCCGCCAAATTTGAAAAACTTGACAAACTTTGGTTTTGTTCCTTTTCAATTGACATTAAACCACGTTTTCTACCTAACCCATGATATTTTTTTTCCTCCTATGAGGTGGGTCACCAAAACACTCCTTCCATCTGCTGCTGCTCCGGCCCCTCTATCAAATTTTAGAACCCGTTGTGGCCCCTCCACTCAAAAAGTATCTCTGGGTTATTCACTGCGCTGCAAGTTCCATCAACGTCAAGTGGGGAAAAAAAAGTGAATTTGGGCAAAAATGAAAACAGATTTTCACAATGTAATAAAACAAAAAAATCAAGAACATCCAAAGCGTGTGCAACCCCCTAGCTCTACGTTCCACTTATGGACGAGGACGCGGGGAAACTCGGTCGCCATGGCGACGTGTCTAATCCCTCTGGCGCCCTCGACAGGTGTGACAAGCGTCGGAGGGAGCAGGAGAGCAAATACATCGAGGAGCTGGCAGAGCTCATCTCGGCCAACCTCTCCAACATCGACAGCTTCAACGTCAAACCCGACAAATGTGCCATCCTGAAGGAGACCGTCAGGCAGATCCGGCAGATCAAGGAGCAAGGTACCAGCGAGAGAGCCACCTGGCTTGGAAACAGAAGCGCGCGCACACACACACACACGCACACACACACACACACACACAAGGAAAAACAAATGGCAAACATGCACAGCTTTCCCCCTTTTATTCTCATTATCATTACTTTTCAGTTTAGTTTTTTTCCCCTTTTTTAGGAACAAAATACAACTCAATGATTTACCTTTTTGACAGTTTTTGTGTGAAACTGTCAAAAACGGAGAAATAACGGAACGAGCATCTATTCAGAACGTCATGAAGTTCCACATATTATTATTATTATTATTATTTCTTTTTTGTTCGACGTAAGCCGTGAATAAATTTAGACTACCAGTCAAAAGTTTGGACACACCTTCTCATGTAATTTTTTTTTTTTATCTTTACAACTTTCCACACTGCAGATAGATACTGAAGATATCAAATACTGTATATGAGCAAGATATATGTAATTATTCATCAAAGAAAAACACGTTAAATAACTCTAAATATGCTCTTTATGAAAGGTGGCTATTAAAGAGTTATTTTACAATTTTGTGGTTTCCTACATAATTCCATGTGTGTTCATACATAGTTTGATGCCTTCAGTGAGAAACTGCAATGTCAGTAGTCATGAGAATGAAAGAAAAGACATTGAATTCATAGGGTGTGTACAAACTTTTGACCGGTAGTGTAGGCAGCACTGATGGAGCCCTGTTGCTGCTTCCAGGCCAGACTCATTTGCTCAAATGGGGCCTTTTTGGTTGGGCTTCAACGTCAGAACAAAACACACTTTCGCTTGACGGTTCCTCTCCCAAGGTGGGAGGAATCTGTTTGTGTCAAGTCCAGCTTCAGACCCCAGACCCGCCAACCGCCGGTAACACGTACACAAACACTGACTGGGGGTTGTGGAGGGTAAAGGGCGGCGATGCCAGTCGAGGTATTTTTCCTCCCCGTTTTCAGCTCGGCCACGAAAAATTAGGTATGTGAAGTTATGTGGAACGGTACGTCAGCGATGGTGCAATCACTCTGGAATCCACCCAGAGGGTCACAGCTGGTTACCGCCGGCCCTGCGTGTTGTGCAGCCTGGTTGCCATGGGTACGGGACGGCGGCGATGCAGGACGTCTGTGTGGATTTTCCACGCGCGGTGTCGCCTTTCGCCGTTTTGACACCATCTTTGCGTCGAGTTGCTTTGTGCGACGCGCTGCGAGCGAGCCGCCGCCGCTGTTGTTGCGGCCACACTCGCCCGCCCGCCCGCCCGCTTACTCGCTCGCTCTCTTGTGACGGCAGTCAAGTTATAAATGGAATTAATCCAGTGGTGTATTATTGCTGGCTGGCTTGCTACTACAGATAACCCCTCCATGTACAGTGGCATCCATCAGAGCCTCAGACACATGCTGATTTTTAAAAATAGAAAGGCATGCCGAGCACGCTCACGTGGATCAGGCTGCCACCTGCTGACAGGCAAATGGAACTGCATCACAAGTGATTTCTCTGGATAAACGGACGTCATGGAATAGTTAAACAAACAAAAAAAGGCCGGAAAGGTGTTTACATTTTTTTTTTTTTTTGCCCATTCACGCAAATATTCTGACTTGGTGTTATATTTTGTCTCGTGATGAGGCCAATCACGCAGGTGACTTGCTACCAAGAGCAGAAGGAACTCATAAATAACACATGGAAACATTTTGTCCCCGTCAGTGCTGTGATGTGCTCCGTCTGTCCGTAGGAAAGAGCGCTTGCAGCGATGACGACGTCCAGAAGGCGGATGTGTCCTCTACTGGTCAAGGGGTCATTGACAAAGACCATCTGGGGCCGCTGCTGCTGCAGGTCAGCCTGGGGACAATGACTGAAGGGTGGGGGAGGGGTCCTAATGCATGCATGCACGCCTGTTTGCATGCGTTGCTGTCATTGCTTGCTCAATGCTAATAGAAACGGCAGAATATAGTGATTTTTTTTTGGGTGTGCTTCCTGCTCAGGCCCTGGACGGCTTCTTGTTTGTGGTCAACCGAGAGGGCAGCATCGTGTTCGTGTCGGACAACGTGACGCAGTACCTGCAGTACAAGCAGGAGGAGCTGATCAACACCAGCGTCTACAACATCATCCACAATGAGGACCGCGAGGAGTTCCACAAGAATCTCCCCAAGTCCAGCGGTGAGACTCGGACTCGAGCAACCCATCCTGATGTCCCCACGTCCGAATACTCCTCAACCCGCCTTCATCCGACCGCCCTGTTTTTGGTCTCCACAGCAGCAAATGGGGCGCCTTGGGGCGGAGAGGCTCCCCGCCAGAAGAGCCACACCTTCAACTGCCGGATGCTGGTGAACACCGGCCACGAGGAGAGAGCCGTGGGCCAGCGCTACGAGGCCATGCAGTGCTTCGCCCTCACGCAGCCTCGCGCCATGATGGAGGAGGGAGAAGGTCAGACCACAAAATAAAAACAAACTTTCTGTTTCTCTGTATTTGTAAGCAAAGGTACGGAATCCGGTTATGTTGCGCTGGTTTGCTGAGGCAGAGTGTGTGATGACGCTCGCGGTCTTTGTTTCCGGCATGCAGTTTATGAAACAACAACTGAAACTAGTGTTGTAGTCAAGACCACACCAACCGAGACCAAGACAGTATCAAGACTAGAGAGTATTGATTCTTTTCAGTTATTATCAGTCATTGTAGTGTTGGCTGAGTCTTGACTGGTCTGGATCAAAAATCCTGAGTGCGTCCAGTCCGAGACCAAGACAAGACCGAGTGAAAATGCCTCCGAGACGAGACTGAGACCCTTAAAAAGTGGTCTGGAGACCAAGACCAATCTGGAGTACTGCAACACCAACTCAAACCCTGTCCCTGTTCTCAGACTTGCAGTCGTGCATGATCTGCGTGGCACGACGCATCATCGCAGTGGAGAGGACGGAGAGGTTCAGCACCCGCCACGAGCTGTCCGGTAAGTCTCCTCCCTCCTCCTCCTCGTCCTCATCCTACTTTATAATACCTGCTGCTGTGGCCTCACTCTCGCCCCACCCGGTTGACTCTCTGTTGCAGGCAAGCTGATTGAAATCGAGCAGCAGGCGTCTCTCCACACCACCATGCGTCCGGGCTGGGAGGACCTGGTGAGACGCTGCATGCAGATGTTCATCCATCGCAGCGAAGGACAGCCGTGGTCCTGCAAGCGCCACTATCAGGACGGTACGTAGTGTCTCTGCTTCTTCTTCCTCCTCGCCCTATTTCTTTTACTGTATTTTTTACCCCTTTTTTTTTTATCTGCTCCAGCTTTTCACAACGGCCACGCAGAGACGCCGCTCTACCGCTTCTCGCTGTCAGACGGCACCCCAGTCACAGCCCAGACCAGGAGCGACCTCTGCAGGAACCCCAACACCAACGAGCCGCACTCGTTCCTCTCCACACACTTGCTGCAGAGGTGAAAAACGCTTTCGCTTGTTAAAAGAAATACCAAAGAGCGGAGTTTAGATCACACCAAATCAAATGCTGCAGCAGAAAACAGTTTTTCCTGTTGGGTGCAACGTCCGCATCACACCACAGCTGCCAGTCATGTGTCTCGTACTGGCGGTCTGACAACACAGCCCTGTGATTCTAATCACACAAAACCTGGCCTCCCTTGGACGCGGCGCTTGGTTTGGTGTGACTCCTCCAGGAGAAGCACAGAGGAGGGCAACACATGCTTAATTATTGCAACGTGTTCTTGTTCTTGTCGCTCGTAGGGAGCAGAACGGTTATCGGGGAAACCAGGCGGGCGGCATGAGGCCTCAGAACATGGGCGTGAACAATCCCAGCCAGCAGATGAACATGGGTCTGGGAGGGGGCATGGCGATGAACCGGGGCTACGGCATGGCCGAGCAGGCCAACATGGCCCAGCGTGGAGTCCCCCCGTACAGCGGCGGCAACCGCATGAATCAGATGAATCCCATGAGCCAGATGAATCAGATGAACCAGATGAACTCCATGCACCAGATGAATCAAATGAATCCCATGAATCAGATGAACCCCATGCACCAGATGAACAGCATGCATCAGATGAACAGCATGGGCCAGATGAATCAGATGAACCAAATGAACCAGATGAATCAGATGAATGCCATGCACCCGCACAGTTCGCCCATGAACTCCATGAACCACATGGGAGCCATGAGTCAGATGGGCCACCACGGCATGCAGCACCAGCAGCAGCACCAGCAGCAGCACCAGCAGCAGCACCAGCAGCACCAGCACCAGCAGCACCAGCAGATGGGCCCCTTCCACGGGGGTGGAGGTGGTCCTGGAGGTGGGGGCTACGGCATGGGGATGACCAGCCCCCCTCAGGCCAGTCCGGGCATCAACGCCACAGGACACAATGTTATTGGTTCCCCCAGAGTCCGAGGAAGTCCCAAGATAGGAGCCAGCCCCTTCTCTCCTGGAGGTATGTTTTTTATTTTTATTTTTTTGTTTTTTCCCCTTAATTGCATTATTCATTCTACAGCAGAGGTAATAAAAGATAAGTAGGAGTCGACTGAGCTGTAATAAGAGTCACCTCGAAGTCGTCCAGGCTGCTGATGACTTAATATCCAGCAGCTGCGAGCAGGATATTGACTTCACTGTCTTGCATGACTGTGGTCAAGTCAGCTGACCTCGGCAATTCTCCAGTCTAGTTAGTCACGGCAAGATTAGGAACGCACAAGAATTCTTACCAGAATGCCAAATAACAAACTGCTTACGTTACCACAATGTTTTTAATAAAGTCAAGTCGTGCCAGAGGGGAAATAGCCTCAAAATATGTCACCTGAAGCCAATGAACCGTTGCAAAGCGTCACTTTCACGTGTTTCTCACGTTGTTCAGCCTTCCACGTCAACAACCACATGACCTGCGACCACACGGCACCGCTGAGAGTGTCCACTAGGGGGTAGTAAAGTCAGCTCATCGTTTCAGTCCTTACTGGTCCAGTGTATAATAGTGAGCTTGATTTATGATTTTTATATTGGTAAAAACTTAAAATACTGCCCATAAATACATTAATATTTATACATCAAAATATACATGTAGCAAGGGTTGTAGCATCTTGCACTGCCTTATTTTAAGGAAGCCTGGTGTGGACAATCCAGCTGCCTTACAGAGCGTAATTAGAGTGAACGCTCACGTCTTGAAACCAACTAATGAAGAAGAAGGTGGCCGATGTATCCAGGTTTTGGTGGGCAAGCCACTGTAGCTCACTGGCAAGCTCAGGAGGGGAAGGGAGGATGAAAGTTGTTCTAAATCTAAAATGTAGCCACTTGATGTCACAGTTTCTTCTCAAAATCTCCAAATATTTAACACTTAACCTTTAACGATGAATCTATTTAAATTTTCCTGCAGGTCTAAACTCTCCCATGAGCGCCGGTCACCCTGTTAACTCTGGAGGAGGAGGAGGAGGAGGTGGAGGAGGAGGAGGCACCACGTTCTCCAGCAGCTCCCTCAACGCCCTGCAAGCCATAAGCGAGGGGGTGGGCAACCCCATGCCCTCGCCCCTCACCTCCCCACTGCCGCACAAGCCCGACAGCTCGCCCAGCGTCAACTCCACCAACCAGGTGGCGGGCGTGTCCTGTAAACCGCCGCCGTACGCCGACTCCAAGAGCCCTGGCGGCTCGCTGGGGGCCGCAGGGGAGCAGCAGCAGCACCCGCAAACGGCCACCAGTGACGGGCCGCCCGACAAGCCGGACAGCCAGACCAGCAGAGAGCCGGGTGCAGGCGGGGGCGAGGCCAGCCGACGGGTCCCCGACACCAAGTGCCACAAGAAGCTGCTGCAGCTGCTCACCTCGCCCACCGACGAGCTGGTGCCGCCCAATCACACGGCCAGCTCCGGACCGGGCTCCACGCCCGAGGCCAAGGACGGGACGCCCGGCGTCACTAGCCCCTCCTCTTCGAGCGGGGTGTCCTCCTCCACGGGCGGCGGCCACGGCCCCGGCTCCTCGGCCGGCGGGGTGGGACACCTGTCCAGTCAGTCGCTGCAGGAGAAGCACAAGATCCTGCACAAGCTCCTGCAGAACGGCAACACCCCTGACGACGTGGCCCGCATCACGGCCGAGGCCACTGGCAAGAGCAGCCTGGAGGCGGGGCCGCCCGAGTCGGGGCCCGTGGCCACCGGGGGCGCCAGAGCGTCCGAGGCCAAGCAGGAGCAGCACAGCCCCAAAAAAGAGAAGCCCCACGCTCTCCTCCATTACCTGCTCAACAAGGACGACTCCAAGGAAGTCAGCGACGCCAAGTCGAAGCTGGAGGAGCCTGAGGGGAGAGGGGTTCAGGGCGCAGGGGTCACCAGCTCCGACCCCCACTGCATGGACAGTAAGGTCAAGCTGGAACCGCCGGATGAGGTGAGGCTTTTCGCTCTGTGTCGTGACGTATGGGAGTTGTTTCAAAAAGTCCTGTTGCATAATCGTTTTTTTCTGTCCTCTGCGCTCCAGACGGAGACGCTGGAGACCATCCTGGGCGTCCCGAGGAGCAACTCCAGCTTCTACCCTGAACCCGACTCCAGAGCGGGCAAGGAAGTGGCTCACAAACCAGGAAACATGCCCGACAGTTTACACGGTAATTATTTTGTCATTATGATCTAAGATGCTGCCGTCTCTGTTTTGAGATCTCGTGTAGAGTTGTAGTCAAGACCGAATTAATAAACAAATGAACTCGAAATAAGGCGTTGTGTCACTCTGGGTGTCACAAACGAGCGTAAAATGGCAGTAGCTGGATTATTTTCCGTTATTATCTGTCATTGTAGTGTTGACTAAGGCCCTGTTTGCACTTGGTCATTTCAAGCGTTTTTCATATTCCGATCGGCAAAAAACACACGAAGTAACCAAATGGAAACAGTCCAAATCCGTATTGTCATCCGATTACTCAAACCACCTCGGGGAGATGATTTCGACGCTTCGCATAGCATAGCATTCCTCACGGACGTGTGAACAGAATGCGAGCTCAGTCCACATTAACGACCGCCTACTCTGCTCACCTCTCCCGTGTACGTACTTGGTCGCCGCCCCACCTCCCGGCGTCGTCATTATAAAGTTACAAACAAGAAGCCAAAACAAATCATTTTTGTTAGACTCTTTTATTAGGATGCTCATACATTTTAGTCCGCATTAGCGTATTTTGTCAGTGGAGCAGCGGTCGGTTGGTCGGTGGTTGCACTTTACTGCCCCTAGTGGTTAAAAATGCACTAATGCGATCACAAGTGGCACGTTCAAGACGCATGTTAATGCCATGTGCGAACAGATGCGTACTTGTGATACGATCCCCCAAAACAGTTACAAGTGGCCAAGTGCAAACAGCGCCTAAGTCTGGACTGGTCTGGATCAACCAAGTAAAAATACCTCAGAGTCCAGGACGAGACTGAGACCTTGTGTGTGTGTGTGTGTGTGTGTGTGTGTGTGTGTGTGTGTGTGTGTGTGTGTGTGTGTGTGTGTGTGTGTGTGTGTGTGTCAGAGGGCGACAGAGGTCCAATGCCTCCTGTCCAGCGGGGTCCCTATCAAAGAGCCTTGTCCATGGACGCTAAGCCCATGGGAGGCGGAGAAGGAGGAGGCCTGGCAGTCAGGAGGAACGTCCCCTGTCCCACGCTGATCAAACAGGAGAACACGGAAGCTCCCATCCGGAGTGGCCCCGTTCCCAACGGATTTCCAGGAGGAATGGCCGTGTGTCCGCCACGAGGCAACCCAACAAGTAACGTCAACACCGTGGTTTCTGTTCACCTGTGTTTCTGTTTTGTCTCTCCACTCACGGCTCTCCTCCCTCCTGTCCACCAGGAGTCATGGGCAGAGGAATGGCCATGGCCCAACGTCCTCCCATGTCGGGGCCGGGCGACTGGGGCATGCCGAGGTCCGCCGGCAGCCCCGTGCCCCGACCGGGACACCCTGGAATGGGGCGCGCTGGTCCCATGTCTGGGCCGATGGTGAACCGGTCCAATAGTGCTCCAGGGAACCCCAGGTCAATGCTGCAGCAGCAGCTCATGGATATGGGTAGGTCTCCGCTGTGGAATACTGTACGGAATGTGGTAGAATTTCAGCACAGATTTGATCACAAATTGCCCGTCGTTCACTTGGACAGGTTCCAGTGAAGCCAACATAGGAATGAATCAGTTTGGTGGGCACGGACGCCCTCCGCAGTCCCCCTCCTGGCCAGATTCTGCCCTGGGAATCGATGGACCTCAGAGGAACCCGAGGTATGTGTGTAGTCTCGTCCCTGGAGACATTCCCCTGATACAACTGATAATAAAGCAGACCTCAAGGATTGAAGGATTTTTTTTTTTTTTTTTTTTAAATTGTATCTTTATTGGAATGTGGACGGTCAATTTTTCCATCCTAAATATCCCTGGAGTGGTTCCAAGCCAGTCATCTAGAGAAGGTGGGCTCTGAGCGAGCCATCTTCTGGTGATGGTCTTTTTACGTGCCAGCAGAAGCAATTGCATTCACTGTATCTTTTGCCTAGATTTCAAAAAAGTAACGTGACCTAGAAAGGATTTTTTTTTTTTTTAAATGTCCTAACGTCTCCTTGTCATTGGTGGTGGCAGGGACCAGTTTGGGAACCCTCTGGAGGAATTACTGGGTCCCCTGGCCAGCGCGGAGGGCCCAAGCGATGAGCGGGCTCTTCTCGATCAGCTCGACTCGCTGCTCAACACGGCCGACGTCATCGCCCTGCAGGAGATCGACCGAGCCCTGGGCATCCCTGAGATAGTTGGCCAGGTGAGCGGATGCCCCAGTCAGTGCTCTGCATTGCGTACGCTCACTTCGTTAACGCTAAACACTGATGTGCTACCAGTTTTTATTTTAAATCGTAGACTAAATATAGTTGTCGGAGGTCCAAATTAAAATCCCCTATTTCAGTTTTTGGTTTGTTAGACTCTTGCGGTGCATTCTTGTACAAATAATTAGCAAAAGAAATCCTGTAGACCTCCAGAAAGTGACATATTTAGCCGTCTGTTTACAGCCTCCTGCAAAAACACACGCTAACTTCAATGCTTTGTTGGACCTTGCACATGTTTTGAAGGAGGGATAAACAGGGAGGCTTGTTGAACACTTAGGAGAGATATCAATAAGTTTTCAGTGCCCTTTGTGACATCGCAAATGGTTGGCCAAAGATGAAGAAGTTGCCTGTGGCCACGCTAATGTGTGTTCTCTCTGTACCTCAGACTCAGGGACCTGAAGGCCACCGTCAGGGTCAGGAACCAGGCCAGGGACAGTGTCCACCAGCAGAGCCGTTCCCCGGCCCGGACGCCCCGCTAGGCGTGGAGCAAAAGCCCGTGTACAGCCAGGGCTACCCGGGGCCGCCGGGCCCACCGGGCCCCCCGTCTGTGGCCATGCAGCCGGGCTACGGTGGCAACGCCATGCAGGGCCAGCCCCCTGCCGGCTTCAGCCCCATGATGAACCAGATGGGCCAGGCCGGCTGCTTCCCCGGCATGAACAACATGAACAACCCACGTGTCAACATGATGCGACCTCGCATGATGAACGCCACCAAACCTCTCCGGCTGCAGCTGCAGGAGCGACTGCAGGGACAGCAGGTCACGCACACACACACACACACACACACACACACACACACACACACACACACACACACACACACACCACCTCATGAGAGCATCAAAACATTTGGGGATATTAGAGAGGTTTGTTGAAGTTTCGGTGTTTCCATGACCAGTTGTTTATTGTGATATTTAGGTCTTGTGTAATTCTAGGGGTCATGAAAGTGCAGCTACTGATGCCTTTAATGTGTCTGTTAGGAAATAGTTTTATAAATATCGAAATAAAGGAGTGGAGGCAAGTGGCATCTCTGGTGATGTTCCTGACTGAGTCAACAAAGGGCTGCAAAACCATGTTGAACAGTTTTTACTTGTGTCATCTCACAGTTTATGAATCAGACCAGACAAGGCATGAAGATGGAGCACAACCCCAGAGCCAACCCCGCCATGCACCCCGGCATGCAACCATCAGGCATGGGTGGTCAGGTGTGTCATCAGCACTTGCTCCCATTTAAAGTCAGAAGTCTCTTGCTGATTGTCAGCAGTCATGTTGTCATGAGTAGAGTTAAAGTGACGTCTAAACGGTGGTTCATTTTATTCTATTTTGTTATGTGTGCTCCACAGCCTGGTTTCCTCAACGCCCAGATGATGGCGCAGCGCAGCAGGGAGATGATAACCATCTCCCAGATGCGCAAGCAGCGGATGATGATGTTGATGCAGCAGCAGCAGCAGCAGCAGCAGCAGCAGCAGCAACAACAGCAACAGCAACAACAGCAGGGCCAGCAGGGGGCAGCAGCAGGCTTCAGCCCTCCTCCAAACGTCACTGCGCCGGGTGGGATGGACGGTCCAATGGGAGGCCCCGCCATGAACCCAGCTGGACAGCAGGGCTTCAACTATGGAGGCAATTATGGTGAGCATGCGGTCTCAGATCCGTCTCTCGTCTGTCTGGCTCTTTGGAAGCTCTTGCAAGAAAATAAATAAACACTTTTTAGCCATTCTTTCAGCTTTATTTTAGTTGCGCTAAAAGCAGAATGTAACTACTGTAAAAAAAAAAAAAAAAAAAAAAATATATATATATACACACACACACACACACACACACACACACACACACACACATACCTATACACACACACATAAAGAAAGTAAATGAATATTTCCTTGAAAATATTAACGTTGTCCTTCTTTCATTGTCTAAATGAAACGACTGTTTTTGCACCTGCAGCTATGAACCAGCAGGGGGACCCGTCATTCATGGCTCAAGGTAGCAGCGCCCCGGGCGGCATGATGCAGGGACGGATGGGAGGTCCCCCCCAGAACAACATGATGCCAGGCATGCAGGGCAACCCGCAGGCTGCTCCCATGTACCCCTCTGCAGACATGAAAGGCTGGCCACAAGGGGGCATGCAACGAAACAGGTACGTGACAACACATCATTTCTCCTCCTCAGTCAAAAGTTTGGACACATACTTCTGATTTCATGGTTTTTCTTTCATTTTCATGACTATTTATATTGTAGATTGTCACTCACGGCATCAAAACTATGAATGAACACATATGGAATATGTATTAAACAAAAACGTTTGAATTAACTCAAACAAGTTTTATGTTTTAGATGATCTAGAATAGCCACTCTTCATATAAAATATATATTATATAACATATTTAGGTATTTTTTTTCTTTTGCCACATTAATCCATGTATGTACAGTGCAGAAAGCAGTAAAGGTAAAGAAAAACAGGTGTGTCCAAACTTTTGACTGTTAGTATAATTAGAAAAATAACAAGCAAACGTTTTAAATCATTTGTCTGTTTTTTGTCTTCTTTTTCCAGTTCATACCCGCAGCAACAGTTCCCTCAGCAGGCCAACCAGAGTCAGTTTGGACCCATGATGATGAACAACTCCATGGGCGGACCGGGCCCGGTGGGCGGGGCCAACGCGGCGGTCCCGATGGGCCAGATGCCTGGCCCCAGGCACAGCCAGATGCAGGGCCAGATGGGCATGAACCCCATGGGGATGGGAAGGATGCCAATGGGACCCGATCAGGTGGGTCCCGCTGCCGAGCACACGCTGGCTCGCTGTGGCTGTTACGACTAATTCTGCTGCCGTCACACTTCCTGACTCCTCTCCCCACTTCTGACACTCCTCTCATGTCTCGTCCCCCCTGCAGAAGTTCTGCTGAAGACTCGCTGCCCCCGGCAGCAAATCTGGAGCCGCCTCTTTCAGCTGTGGGCCATCGAGCGCTGAACACACACACACAGACACACACAGACACACAAAAGGCACGCAGCACTCCGTCCCCGGAGCGACGTCCAAGACTCGGCCACCAGCGCATACAGGAAGTGACTTGCAATCTCAGGGCTTCATCTCCAACTGAAGCTTGAAACACACGCACAACGCCAAGTGTGTGTTACCGCGTTGTTGTGTGTCTGTGTGTGTGTATATGTGTGTGTGCGACAGCATCAATGGCCAGGCTGCAGAACACTGGCTAACGGTACAAAGGCAGGCTGCAGCTTCGACGCAGCATAAAGATGGATGCAATATTTCTTCATCATCACAGCCTTACTAGAGATTCAATGCCTTCACAGCGATGGGTTCTCTGTCTCCTCTCTTCTTCTTCTTCTTCTTGTTTGTTTGTTTGTTTGTTTGTTTGTTTGCGCCTCTTCCGCCAAGTGGTTGGAAGCTATAAGCACACAGTTTACGAGGTTATGCAGACCGGAGCAATAAGTCTTTGCCTCTGTGCTTTGTTCTTTGTTATTTTCTGACTGTATCTGAGCATTGCAAGCCGGGTCTCTGAGCAAACAAATGGTACTGCAGTATTATGACGACGGCCCAAAACGTCCTCCGCTGACGGACATGAATTGTAAAGTATTTGACTAGAAAAAAATATATATATATACGAGACATGCTTTTTTTTTTCCTTTTCTTTTCTTTTCTTTTTTTTTTTTTTAAAGAAAAATCCCTTTTTATTGCACAGAGTATGAAACCTGGTTGTATTTTTGTGTCCCATAGGTCAATACCGATTCGGTTCATTCGCATTTGTTTTTTCCTCTTCCCATTTTTAATGCCTTTTTAAATCTGTCTCGTGTGTTTGGATCCCACCCGGCCCTCGGCTGTTTTCTGTATGCTGTATTTTATTTTGTTTTTTGTCTCTTTTTGCTCCCCGTCCCTCTCTCAAATGTCCTGTTTTAGCGAGGCACTTTGACTGCGAGCAGGAGCCGACGGGTGGGACGACCGACTCTCACACACGCAGAGGTTTTAGCAGGAAGGTGGCAGTATGATTGTGTCAGGAGAAGAAGTTACATGAAATATTTGAATATTTGTTCTTGTCCTACCTTCTCACTCCTTCCTTCCCTCCTCCCTCCCTCCAACCAACCAGCTCCGTCTCTCATCTCCAGTGTATTTTTATCCCCATTTTTATCCTCCTGGACTGTTCGACTCGCTGAATCTACCTTCTCAACATGCGCAATCCAAAGATATTTTTCCACATCTCTGTATAATTTCTGGTGTACATTTTTTTTATATTATTATAATGATGATGAATAATGATATGTGTTATATTAGTCTGATAAGAAATAGGTTCAAATCATGAATCTGTTAAGACATACAACGGTTATGTACTGTAAGCGTGACAGGCTGGAAGTGCAGCAGCAGAGGGGCGACGACTGGAAACTGAACATAGGAAAGAAAATAAATAATCATAATTTGCTGTGAGAGAGAGAGAGAGAAAATACCAGTGGATTAAAGTGTCTCTCCTATTTTTTCAGGAAATGGCTTTGTTGTCCAGATTTTGTTACTTCAGGAAAAGGGAACTTTTAGTGGGGCTTCAAACGGAGGCAAGAGATCATAGGAATTTTTTCTTCTTCTGTTCAGAGGGAAGATAGGCTGACATTTTGCAGGATGTATATTACAGATTTGTTTCTGTTGATGTTGATATTGATGTAAATATAAATTTCTATTTAAACATTCTTGCCTGTTCTGTCTGTTTCTTTGTTGCACAATGACAAGAAGTGCATTTTTGCTTTCATTGCGAGTTTCGCTGACAAAATCCACCTAAACTGATAAAAAGACAATGAGACTCAGTTTCGTTGGAGGTGAAAAACAGCAGAGTTTGGATTTTAAATAATGCCCCCCCAGCGTAACACTGTCTTGTGGAAAACTTGTGTGTAGCAAACATTTTATCTCTATTCTATTTTTGTCACAATGGTCTTGTTTAAAGTTGGCCTGATTTAAAGGCCTGCATTCAGAATTCCCTGATAATATTCGGTCTCCATTCTGCCAGCAAACTCCTTATAAGGGGAAAAATATCAATATTTTACTTTCTGGGATGAGAAATACATCTGACTTTGACCTCCCTCCTCTACTATTAATTACCCCATGTAGTGTCTTGATTGCCCTCCACAGTGTCATCAGGCAAACTGCTCAAGTTGATGATTTTAATGAACCTCTCCATATATCTGTGGTTCCTTAATTTAACCACCATGTGCTAACAAAAGAGACTATCAAGGTATATAAGTAAATTAGTTAAAGCTACATTAATATAAGATATTTTGAATAATAATATTAAGAATGGGGACACTTGGAAGTTATTTGTTATAAATGAAATAATTCACTTACGAGGCAAACTGGGTAATAAATACAAAGACGATTGTTGGAGGTGCTCTAACAGAAGGTGGCGCTGTTGTCCACCAATGTCTCCAACGCCCTGACGCTGCAAAAAGCTTGTCCCTCCACCACAGTGACCACCGTGCATCAGACCAAAAGGGGGCGCTACCTGAATTGTTGATGATAAATAAAGAAGTGGTTAAGCTGTGGTAAATATAGTATAGAGTATATGATATATGATCCCAACTATGTTTTCACAACGCAATGGCTTTATTTCTTTCGTTTTATATAAAAACTGGATATTTTAGTTTACAGTTCCTAATCTTTTCAGAACTTGTTTAAAATGCTTTTGGAAAACACACTAAATAATCCCACAGAGAAAAATGTATCCCACATATTATAAATCTGTACATTTGATTTCATTATTCAACAGTTCCTTCACATGCTGCAGTTGCACATGTTGCACATTGTGTCCATATATCTGTATTTTTTAATATCTATCTATCTATCTATCTATCTATCTATCTATCTATCTATCTATCTATCTATCTATCTATCTATGTGTAATAAACAAACAGCTGAAGTCTGTCTTCAAAATAAGCACGGCTTATGTGCAGCAGCAGATTTAGACCATACGGCTGTTACTGTGGGAATCTCTCTCCCCCTCTCGCTACATGTCGGCCTGTGTCTCTCACCCTCTCCCTCTCCCTTCTCTCTCCCTGGCGTGGTTCCCGGCCCATCTGCGGCCTGGCCCCGTGGTGGATTACTGTTTGTTAATGTTTCAATCAGCTGTGTGTTGAGGAATGTGGAGCTATTTAACCTGAACTTCCCCAGGTGTGCCGAGGCGCCGCTCAGTCTGGGCCCCGCCGCCCTCCCCTGCCCTTGGCACAAAGCTATCACACAAACACAATCACACACACACACACACACACACACACACACACACACACACACACACACACACACACACACACACACACTGGCCACGCCGGGGCTGCAGCTGTGCGCATCGCACCGCAGGGAAATGGGAAAAACATTGCACCAGGGAGACAGAATAAATCTTGCAACGAATCCCGTCGCCAAAGCTGCTTTTTAACCCCTGCGGCGCCGGCAGAGGCCTCCCAGCTGCTTGTTTACTGGAGGACGTTATTCACGTTGCTATCTTTAATAAATTCAATTAAATAATAATAATAAAAAAAACACTCGTTTTTATTGACTCTGGCAGTGAAAGTGCCTCTATTTAAATTTTAAGCGGGGCACCGGCGAGTATAATCTTTTTTTTTTTTAACCCCGAGTGATGATATTGATGGTGTTTATTGAGTGTCCATCCCTCAATTTTCAAGACTTTGCCACCAGCACCAGGCCAATCTGAAGTGAGACTTCCTCTTGTAAGGCGATACGCTAATGACCCGTGGAGAGGGCAAATTAGCGATTTTTAACTGGCTCCGACCCACAGTGTTGACCACCAGCTTTGGTTTTATGTTACCCGATGGACTTAACAGCCTCCTCTGGGTGTTGCACTTTATAGTGACAACCGCTTTACACCCCCGGCAACGTGGGGAATGCTATCTGTGAGATGTGCGTTTCATTAAAAGCGATTCCGTGAGCGCAGTAACTACTAAAAGTAACACACACACACACACACACACACACACACACACACACACACACTGTAAGGTAATGTAACGAGTCAGGAGAGGCGTGGATTAAAAATAATTGTCTTGTTTTAATAAAAACACCAATAAGGTACATTGTAAGAAAACAATATCTTCACTTTAAACGTGGCATTGTAATATACAATACAGTTTTGGTCACTCAGGAATCTGAGAAAAATATGCTCGTTTTTGATTACAAAATGATGCTTTTTTTCTACACGATTTTACACAAAACGTACAAAGACCGTAACAGTATGATCAGCTTTCTTTCAAAATTTAAAAAGGAATACAAAGAAAACTCTAAAAAAGGCAACAACAAGCGACGCTCGTTGCGCTCTTCTCGTCTTGGTCCCCTCGGCTAAACCGGCCAGGATCTGGACGCCGCCGGACTTGTTCTTCTCCCGGGCCCCTCTGATGAATCGAGAGTCCCGGGTGACGACTGATCCCCGCCGGCTGAGCATCGGTCTCCACCCGGCGGATGGATCTACTTGTTTTTTTTTTTTTTTCTTTCTACCATGTGGGAGTTGAAAACGTCCCTTACTCAGTTCAAGGTTTTTTAAATCTTTATCGACGTGTGTCACCACACATCAGGTAGCCTTGTTCGGTTTTCAGGTCGCAGTCTCTCTGTTCGAGTGTGTGTCTGCGGGATGGAAGGTGCGCGTCCCAGGGGCCCTTAGCGGCACATGATTCTGTCATCCGAGCATCCGTTCTGCGAGGGAGAGAGAAAAGGAGACGGAACATTAGTACATCTGCGTCGACCAGCTCGCTTTTACGCACAAGGTTGTTGTTGTTTTGTTTTTTGTATTTTTGACATTTTGTGCACGCTCCACAGGGCACTTTAAAGCACCCGGGCGTGCACAAACTGCGACTATGAAAGAGGATATTTATATTTACCTCCACAGCGATGCTGGCGAGCTCCGCATTCAGCGTGGTGAGCGGCGTGCGCGACGCGCTGGCGGCTGACAACTGGCGGCTCTTCTCTGGCTCGTCCAGCTTGACCTGCAGGTCCCAGATGTAGTCGATGACGTGCTGCAGGATCTCCACCTTCGTCGCCTTCTTGTTGGTGGGCAGCGTGGGCACCAGCTCCTTCAGCTTGCTGTAGCAGTTGTTCATGTCCTGCAGGAACAGGCTCATGTGCTCGTCCAGCAGCGGCAGCTTGCACTTGGTGATGGCCAGGCTCTGCTCGGACAGGCAGCGCACCATGTCCTCGCCGCCGACCTTGCTCTTCAGTGCGCAGGTAGATCCGACAACCTTCATGCTGATTGAGAGGAGAGTAGTTTCCAAAAAAGAGGGGGAGAGTCGAGGGAAAAATATGACAACAGAGATCAGATCAGAGGTTCCTCTCTCGAGCTCGACTCAATGTTGACAGTTCGCAACATCCACATGGGGCGAACCTCTCCCGGCTTTATAGCGAGGCTGGAGCCGGCGTGGGCGGGGCCCGGCGCTCCGTTTGAAGGCCCAGAGCCAATCGCGGGGGCGCTCCGGCGCCGAGGGGCGGGCTCGCCGCGGCGCTCCCAGCCAATGGGCGCCCTCGCCTGGTTATCGGGATTTACAATCTGTTTGAGGGATGGCGTTACAAATGGAAACAAATGTGCGTCTTTTATGGGTGATATGTGGGAATCCAGCTGTCGATGGCTTGGGGACTCTGCAGGTGTAGATGGCCCCGGGCCGGGACAGCGGCGGCATGGGTGTGTGTGTGTGTGTGTGTGTGTGTGTGTGTGTGTGTGGGATGCGATGGCATGAATAGGATGAATGGTTTAATGATAATTAGGCTTCCACGGCGCCCTAGATTTGCCGCACACAATTATGGAGCGGCGCTGCAGATGTTGGCTGACAATGGTTACAGTAAAAGTAAAGGACAATCGGCCGTGTGTGAGCTGCTACACAACTGTGGGAAACTGCCCCCGGCTTTTGAAAGACAAACACGAATTAGCGAGGCGACGCTCACTTGAATTGTTTTACTGAGAAACTGTCAGACACAGTTTTATTTTGCTTTTTTAATTGTCTTTTTTTTTTTCCCGCAACAAGCTTTGCTGACAGATCCATGTTCGTGCTGCGAAACCTCTTTCGCGATCGCTTCCTCACAAACTGCACTGCGTTTCCCTAGATTTCGATTCTGTCTAGTACACACATTCGGACACACACACACACACACACACAAAATTCCTCCATAAAGCCGCAGATTCCTTCACATGTGCCCCCGCGCCGCACTCTCCAGCATCGCTCCGCACCGCTCCGTCCCCGAAAATCTTCCCCCAGCAGCCCAGATTGTCCAAACAAGCCCGAGCAGACTGGCAGGCGCCAGCGCGATGACGTCACCCATTCATCCGAGCCTTGACGCCTGTCAGCCTGGCGCCGCTCGGGCGGTCTCCATGGAGACGTCAAACAAGAGGGCTCGCACTCCCCTCCATTCACCTGCGTGGAAAAAAAGGGGGGGGGAAAGAAAAAAGGAAGAGAGAGAGAGACAGAGAGAGAGAGAGAGTGAGAAAAACGCAGCCCGCGCGCACGGAGCCCTGAGAACAAACTCCAAGCTGCAGGGCTTTGTGTGTGTGTGTGTGTGTGTGTGTGTGTGTTGTGTGTGTGTGTGTGTGTGTGTGGACCATTTATCACCTTAAAGCAGCGGGACCAGATTACCGCCCTGCGCACCTGCAGAGCCGCTGCTGTCAGAGGAGGTGGAGGAGGAGGAGGAAGAGGAGGAGCAGTCACGATGTTGTTACCGCATTTTAAACTCTAAATAACTGTTGCATTCCTCCGCATGGCCCTCCCTGACTGCTCCATGTCCCTGAAGCAACCCTGACTTTTCTCTTTTTTTCTTTTCTTCTTCTTCTTCTTCTTCTAATTTAAAATGTAGGAATGTATTTGAGCCTCCTCCTCCTCCTCCTCCTCCCCCTCCTGCTCGCTGATGATGGTTTACTGCAAGAACAGTGTCTTAGATGTTGACACTTAAAAATCATTGTAATTAAAAAAAAACTGTTTTTTATTTTATTTACCTAATTTATGGCATAAATATTTCAAAACAAGCAACGAGCAAGAGATAATACACGTCGGCGGCAAAAGGATGATGCCAAAAATATTGAACTAGTTGATAAGAGAGTTTATTCAAACTTGTGCAGACAGATTTGTCATCAGTAGACACAGTTGTGTCGAAGTCAACAAAAACTTTATACAGCTCACTTTAAACCTTAACTTGATATACTGTACTATTTCTGAAAAACATTCTAATGTAAAAACAACACCAACATTCCCTCATACTCTGTGATTAAATAGACATGTGCAGAAAACTTTCCATGCATGCTTCAAGCTAAGACACATGTCTTTCATTAGCTGTCTATACTGGAAATGGCTAAAGACTGCCAGTCACTGCTCATATGGGAAGTCAGAACCATGAACCATCCAATCAACTTGCTTTGACTTTTAAAAAAAGACAATTGAGAAGTACAGTATTTGGCCATTTTAAAGGAATTCTAAACTTAAAGTGCAGTGTCTGACTTTGAGCTAAGTGACTTTATGTATACACCTATTCATCATAAGCACATACATAAATAAGAAATATTTAAGTTTACATTAGAATGTAGTGATTTTCAAAGTCACATCTTGAGTGTTTTTGCTAAAAAACAAAACTTTTTTTTTTTTTTTTTATACAAAAGTAAGTGTTTGTACCTGCACTGACTCAGACTGGTCCCGTATAACTGAAGAGAGTTAACAAAAGTTAACTACCGCCGGCTCTGATTCTTCTCGCTCTTTGCAGTAGCCTGTAAAAACTTTTTTTTTTCAAACTTTCCTTTTTTTTTTACCTCGTTTTTTTCCCTCCTCCCTCTCCCTCCTCCCCCCTGCCCTCTGTCCCAGGTCGCAGCTGACAGGGCAGAGGGAGGGCCGGGTGGGCAGAACAATGGGAGTGCGGTGCAGGGATTGTGGGAGAGAATCTAGGCTGGAGCCACAGTGTCTGGAGCGCCCCTCCACTCCCCTCATCCAGCTTTTGTTCAGCTGCAAAAGCTATCAGCACTTCCTACTGACACCAACAATAACTCCACACAGCTGGGCCCTTTTTAGCCTGTTTACAGCACATCAAGGCGAAGGGGAGAGAGAGGGAGAGGGAGAGGGAGAGAGAGAGGGACGAGCCGAGCAGAGAGGAGGGGAGAGAGTGTGAGTGAAACATATTAGCTCCTGATTTTAACTGACAGAGTGGCACTGGCTGCCTTCTCCTCCTGCTCTGCTGCGCCTTCCCGACACACAATCGCATTCCCCCCTCGCCATGTGAGACCCGTTACCTCCCGGTGTGTAGTTTATGTGACAGCACACTGTTTGTGGCACTGCCGTCGCCGCATCCGACATCATTCAAACAGAATTGGAGGCGACGTTTGAGTTTGTTTTTATGATCCAGCAGGATGTTTGACGCCTGTTCTGACACTAAAATAAAAACATCAGCACTTTTTTTTCTTTTTTTGGTGACAAAGGAGGGGAACCATGTCGGTTAATACAGTTTTTCTTGTTTTCTTTTTTTAATCTCTACGACCACTACAGGAAGTCACAAGAGGGGGCGAGAAGTTGGTACAGGAATCCATTTAGAGGAAATGGGACATTCCAGCAATGCTTTCGCACTTGTGCCGCAGTTACTATCGCTGCGAGGACAATAAGCAGTGAGTGTACTACTTCCTGAAACATGAAAGTGAGCCGATGGCAACAAAAGAAGAAAAAAAAAGAAAAATAGAGCCGAAGAATTAAACGGTTTTCTTAGACAGAAAGCTGCATTGCAGTGTGATTTCCCAGGTACAGTGTTGAAATACGCAGGAATTTGATTATTAGAGACGGAAGCCACATGTGAGTTTTCAACAATTTTGAGTCACTGACGCACACACACACACACACACACACGCGCACACACAAATGGGCCATCTCCTCGCAGCTGTGGGATTAGTTTCCAGTTCCCAGTCTGGCTCTTCCTGTTTGCTTGATAATGATCACACCTGTGTGCAGGTGTGTGCGTAGGCTCGTTCTGGGACTGGGAGGGGCATGTGTGTGTGTGTGTGTGTGTGTGTGTGTGTGCGTGTGTGTGTTTTGGTGTCAGGTATGGCGTTCTTTAGCAAACCGCTGCGACGCATCTCTTCCCGTCACAGCAGGACTCATCTGTCACAGGTGCACGGTAGGAAGTCTGTGTCCGGCCAGTGAATTCAGAACAAAAACACACTGTACGTCACAACGCATGGGAATGTGTGTGTGTGTGTGTGTGTGTGTGAGTAAGTGTGTGTTCCTCAGCCCTGCTGGCTGGCTGGCTGGCTGCACCTCCTCCAGGTCAGCCTGGCCCGGCCCGGCCCGGCCTGTGTAATGACTGAGGGCCGGTGGTTTGCAGTCACTTCCTGTGGGAGTCCTGCTTCACTGATGTGTCATCAGCAGCGCAGACTGACTGGAGCCGGGCCGCCTGTTTGGTCTGTTTCTGCTGAGCACACTGGGTGGGTCTGTCTGTGGTACGGCGGCAGGGGCACGTTTCAGGAGCGCCGTCCTCCATCTGAGAGGAACCTCGTGGAAATCCTTGGACCCCCGACCCCCCTCCCTCCAACCACCACCACCTCCTCCCCTGCAGGTGCCCTGTGGTCTGCGTCCTCGGCCCGGGACGCCTCACACGGGGACAGCCTGCTCTTGCCTTATCTCTTTTTCTCTACACGTGTGTCCACCCAACTCGCCGCCGCCGCCCCACCGCCGCCGCCGCTGCTACCGCCACCACCCTGGTTCTCACCCCTGTGGCCATCTCCCTCTGCCTGGTTCCCACACACACTATCAAAGCCCTTTAATGGCTTCTAATTAGCTCCCCATCTGCTGGTGACAGCGCACTGGTGGCATGCTAAAGCACCCATTGAGAGTGTAGGCATTGTGCTCTGGAATACTTTCCACTCCAGTGGCAATTGCCTGGAGAGAGAGAGAGGGAAAGAGAGAGAGAGAGTTGGGGGGGTGGGTCGGGCCGAAGAGGAGGTGGAGGAGGAGGAGGAGGAGGAGGGGATGCTGGGTCGGGCTCTCGACAGTCCCGGGCCTGGGGGAGGGCAGGGGTGGAGGGAAACACAATGGGAGACAGTGTTACGGCTTGTTGCAAATCTAATAACGCCGGGGTCCCTCTTCCGTCTTTCCGTCCGCTGGTCACCCCCAGCCCTCCCCTCCCCCGCCCACCCGCCAACCATCACCACTGGCTGCTGCAGCAGCAGCGACGGCCCTTTTCCAAATCCCAGCGCCCCCCACCCCTCCCTCGGAGCAACAGTCAGGCGCTGACGTCTCACGGGCCGGGGGAGCAGCGGTTGGAGCAGGCTGAAGGCCGCAGCAAAACTGGCAACCCGACGAGCTCCTCCATTGTCCGGCGGCCGCTGCTCCCCTTCTTCTCGCGCCAAACAATAGGGACGGCGGCTATGGAGACTGTAAATGTAGCCTAATGAGGCCTGTTCATTAGTGGAACCTGGGCGATGGGTGAATGCCCACCCTGTTTGTGTCACATCCCATGAGGCCTCCCTTCTTCCAGGACCTCCAGCAGGGTGTGGGGGGGGGGGGTTTCCAGGTCGGCTGGCTGCAGAGGGACGGCCAGCTGTTCCCAGCTGGAGCCCAGAAGACGCCGACGGGGAGGACGGGCGCTGATTGCTGCCGACCAGCTGCCTTGTCTGAAGCCTCAGATCTGGAGGTCTGGTGCTGGAGCTGCTCGCAACCGTGACGCTCTGCTGCAAACACCCACAAACCAGCATTAAAAAACCAACTCAACGGTAGCATCCAAATGAATCACGGGAGCAAAAACATGAGGAAGTGCACTCTCGATTTAGAGTATGGCTGCTGTGTGCTGGTCGCAGGTTGCTGCTCAACAAGTGGCTCCCAGCTATTATTATGTCATCAGTCACTCAAACTCAAATTGGTTGAATTTTAAGTTCCAGTTTGTGTGTTTGCACCTGTGTCTCGGACTTTCTGCATTTTTGGGGCTTTAATGAATCTTTAATGAAAAAAATGAGGCGCTGTAATTACACCAGACCATGCCAGTGTTTTTAATACAACGATCAGTGTTTATACCCTGCCAGTGAACTGCCAAGGAATGAGAAAAGTTCATCTCTTGCTCCACCTCCCAGAGTGTGCGTGCAAGAGCACACAAATGTGGAACTTAGCCATTTGTGATGTCACGCAGGGCACCGACACCCTTTCCAGGTTTGTGACATCAACCACAGCCAGCTGCTGGATGAACGCTTGTTTTTGACCTCTTCCAAACATGTGGGCCGTCCAACAAATAATTAATGTTTAAACAGGAAGCTAAAAAAGAGACTTTCTGCAGGAGGCTGTAAACAGAGGACTAAATATGCCGATTTTAAAAAAAGTTTTAAAGTTGTTTCAGTACTTCAGAATGAAGGAATACATTTTTTGTGTATATAATACTATGTCCATATTAATTGTTGCATCTTTAACGCAACATTCACCTCCCAAAAAACTGAACCTGCTGACTAAAGACAACAAACGGAAATTTTTGTATTTTTTTTTTTCACATTTTATGACCCTATGCGTCGTCTTTTGAAGGCACCGAGAAAAAAGGGCCGCCAGCGTGCTTGTGTGAGACAAATGGCCGGTCACCTGACCCTCTCTCTGTTACGCACACAAGGCAGCGGCACATCGCCACAGCTGCACAGAGGCGTCCAGTCAGCACGGCCAGGGGGACATGGGAGCCAAAGCCCAGCCGTGGAGCGCGGACAGTGGCAGCTGGGGAGCTGACAAAGCCCCATTCAGAAGGCCCCGGCCCGGGGACAATGGCTGGGCCAGGCTGAGCCCTCTCCTCCACTCTTCCACCCCAAAGATTAATACTTCAGATGGGCTTCCCGGTGGCAGGCAGGGCTAAAAGGAGAGCCCTCCTGTTTGTCACTGGGCATTGTGCGAGTCGCCTGAGAACCAACCTTTTGGATGAGCTTGACAAATGAGAGCCGCCATTGACAGTGAACAGATTGGGGCTGCCACTTTTGTTTTGATTGTGGAGCGGCTATAATCAAGTTATTTGGGCCCTCGGAAGGTTTTTTTGTTTAGTTTTGCTCTTGACGTCCCAGAGTCCCACCTCAACAGCCGGTGCTCGGCTGTTTGTTGTTGTATTTGTTGTGTGTTTGTTCTCGAAGCTGCTCGCGGACACACAAACAGCGAGCGCACGCACACACACACACACTCACAAACACACACAGGAAGCTCATTTCGGCAGGGTGTGGGAACCTGGCTCGCCGCTCGCCCACAGGAGCCGCCTCCTGCAGGTGCGACAGGTGTAGGTGTGTGTGTGTGTGTGTGTGCTCTTGTCACTGTCAATAGTCTCCTCGGCCACCGCAATTGTTATGTTTTTGTATGCAGACGTCCCCTGAGCGCCTGACCTGAGTCACGTCAGAAGAGGCTCACCGCAGTAACCGGAGAGCCTGCTGGGTGAGGGCCGAGCGTAAACACGCCCTCCCCGCTCCTTTCTCTCTGAAATGCGGCGCGGCGAGTACAGTGCAGGTGTTTTGCCCCCAGCAAGGTAACATTTCAGGTTGAGCTGCAGCAGCAGCAGCAGCAGCAGCAGCAGCAGCAGCAGCAGCAGCAGGAGCAGCAGGAGCAGCAGCAGCAGCTCCGCCTTCACTCCGGGAAACCTGCAGCGCCGTCACACCTGAGCGTCTCGGCCTGAGGAGACGCAGCCTTTTCACTTTACGTAACTGAATCGGAAGCTCACCTACAGTGACTTTGCTCTCCGCAGTCGGCCCTGACCTTTGACCCCTCGGCGGTTGTTTTCTCCGCCTACGGTGGAACTCTCCAACGGCAGACCTGGACCATCTGTCCTCCCCCGTTGCATCCATCAGCCCTTCTCACCATGAAGGAATGCGTCCTCCTTGTAGACGTTTAGCGACCCCTCCTCCACTCCTCGCCCCCCCCTCCACTGTTCCCACTTCCATCCCTCCTGTCATGCCCAGTCGTCCCACCAGCCCGTCGGCCTCCAGCAGCCACCCACCCACCCCACCCAACCCCACCAGGGTCGTCTGCTGCCAGTGCAGCCCTGGGCTGCCCAGGAGAGATCCTCCCCTGGTTCCCACGTTGAGCAAAAGACAAGCGGCCGTCTTTCACCCAGGGCCTACTTGCAGGAATGCGTGTGTGCACTAGTGTGTGTGTGTGTGTGTGTGTGTGTGTGTGTGTGTGAGAGAGAGAGACTTCAATGCAGCAGAAGGTGCCCTACTTTCAAACTTCATTCTTCTCTCCCCGGGATTGTTTCAGGGGGTTCAACAAAAGGCGAAAGAGCCTGTGTTGCGGGTCAGCAGGGGTGTGTGCGCGCGTACGTGCATTCTAGGTTATGCCACGTGCACGCGGGCGGGCGGCCCTGTCTGTATGCGTGCGTGCACGTGATGGGGAGCGCTGGGGGGATTATAAAGAGGAAGTGAATGGGAAGTACACACACTCGGTGACAAAATAAGAAGGGAGACATTCCTCTGCGGCCCCTCCTCTCCTCTTCCCCTCCCTCCCCTCCTCTTCTTCTCTCTCCTCCGGCGGCACCGCGCCGGCTCCGTGGCGGGGCCCTGGGAAAATCAAACAGGTGGTTTGGGCCTGGCAGGAAAGCTGGCCGGGCCCGGGGTGGGCAGGCCTACAGGCTGCTGGGGGCTATCAAAAGCTCTTAGGCCCAGCTTTAGGCCGGCGCTCTGAATGGCCCCGGGCTTCATTATCATGTGAATTCTGGGAACTGCCCCGGGGCCCCAGTAACACCAGCGAGCTGCCCATATGGCGTTCGCTTGGCAACTGGGGAGAGACCCAGCAACAACCCCCCCCCCCCGCCCCGCTCCACTCCTTTCCAGTGCTGCTCCTCCATTCCAGCGCTCTGAGTATCAAAGGAGAACAAGGAGGAGAGGAGTGCCCCCCCCGACCCCCGCCCACCTCCTCCATCACCACCACCACCACCGCCACCACCGCCACCAGTACGAGTCCTCTCCTGGGGGGGCCGGACCACACAGCGAAGCCGGTCAGCCCGTCCTTAGGGACCCTGGATAGCGCCGCCGTCCCACAGGGGCGGATTTAGCCATCAAATTAGCATTAAGGACACATTCCAGAGCAGTCCATTTAGCATGGCGAGCCAAAGCCCCTGAGATAAAGATGAAGATATTGGCGGCCCTCTTCACTTCATGAGGGTCACTCCTAATCAGCTGATGGAACTCCTGCTTCACGTAGAGTCCACAGTGAAGCGACTGACTGGGCGGATTCCCTCTGGGTGATGAGAGGCGACACTTAAAGACCAGCGGGGCGACATTCACTGAGTTTTTCTTTTAGGGATTATGCATGTTTTCAGTTTAATAAAATCAATGAAAAAACAAGATAATAATGGTTGGAGTTTGTTCTCAGTTGCTAATGATAGGCAACAGGGTCCGGGCTGCGTTGCTCCACCAAGTGTCTCCAGTCACCTAAGAATGTAGATCTCCTTGGTTGTGGTGATTTTAACCCGACATCACAGCTGGTATGAGACACGTGTGAGATCAGAAGCGAGGGATTAGCATCAACGCTGCCGGCAACATGTTTTCCTACCACTGCTTAAGCGAGACAGTCGCTCTTTCTTTCTATTAATCCTTTTGTGCTGTTTGTGTACCCCTGTTTTGTGCAAATAAGTTAGAGACAGAGAAACCCAGAAGCAGCTTAAGCAACACACCGGTAACACCGAGGGGGCGACAACAACACAGGGCTATCAAAAAAAAAGAAGTTTTTCTATTGACGCACTTTGTTCCTGCGAAGCCGTTTTTATTGTGGCCAAATAAAAGTAGCTGCGAAGCCAGTTGGCTACTAGCTGCCCTGCGCTTCACCTCCTCCAACGTCAGACCCGTCGTCGTGATGGCCAACTTTGGTGCAAAAAAATAAATAAAAAATATGCAATATACGCACAACATTTTCCTCCACCAGCTCTTCCCGAGCGGACCGCCCTCTCACTGCTGATGCCTCTGCAGCTGGTCGACCCGGCGGGATTCCTGCTGCGTTAGCTGGGCGACGCAGGAATCCCAACCAGAGCCTCTGTGGTAAACAACCTCATCCCATGACTCATCCAGTTTTCCTGGATGAGGACACTTGTGCAGAGGAGATGTCACTTAACGGCGGAGCGGGGGACGCTCCTCCAGCTCCTCCAGCTGCCGGCAGCCCGGGAGGAGTGAGGGGGCGGTGAGGGACCCACCTGCGTCTGCTGCGTCGCAGGAAGAGTGTGAGCGGCGCGCTCGTGTGTTATATGCGCCACATGACCTCATGCCGATGAGGAGACTTCAGATGGCGCCGCCATTGTTCATTGTCATGGCCGAGAGGTGCCTTATGTGTTCGAGTGTGTGTGTGTGTGTGTGTGTGTGTGTGTGTGTGAGCATTAATATAACACATGTAAATAATCATCACTTGACTGCCTGCACCTGTGATGGTAGAAATGCGAAGTATGGGGAAAGAAATGAGGGAGGGGAGGGGTGAGCTGGCTGAGCTGGAGGAGGGAGGCAGGTGGGAGAGAGGAGAGAGAGAGAGAGAGAGAGAGAGAGAGAGAGAGAGAGAGAGAGAGAGAGAGAGAGAGACAGAGCTGGAAGTGTTGCGTTCAAAAGTGTGATCTGACTTCTGAGGAACTTCTGCGGGTGATTCATGCTGTTACACATGGAACGATTCACTCCCTCCACAGCTGTGCGAGCCACATGCACAATATGATTTCACAACATCTTCCCCCGTCCTTGGAAATTCCTCTTTCCCCCCCCCCACCCCTCCTTCCTCCCTCCCTTCCCCTCGCCTCGCCGCCTCCCCGTCAGCAGCGTCGCCCTGACTGAGAGTCAGGTGCAGGTCTTAGTCACCGCCCTCCTCCCTAAGACGTGTCCGAGCTTCACTCAGGGCTCAAGTCAGCCTGGAGCAGAAGAAGAGGAAGATTTGCGACTATGCTTTAAATACAGTTTTTCAGTGGGATAAACGGAAAAGATTGGTCCAAATCATAGAACCATATAGATTAAAAAAACAAAATATACACACATACACTCAGACAACATTTATCATTAAGTAGAACTGTAAAATATAACTCAAAGAAGAAGAAGAAGAGGAAGATTTGATTTTTGCGACTACACTTTTATTACAGTTTTTCATTGGGATAAACAGAAAAGATTGGTCCAAATTATAGAACCAGTGAACAGTGAGCTGCTGCTGCTGCTGCTGCTGCTGCTGCTGCTGCTGCTGCTGCTGCTGCTGCTGCTGCGTGTTTGACGGTGGTGGCACCTCTCCTCATCCTCGGCAGCCGGCAGAAACGAAACAGTCCCCCAGAGTCTCCGGTGACTCAGCGTTTCTGCTCGGCCCTGGTTTTTCTGTGACTGAGTGTTTTTGTTTATTCTCATGGAAAAAAAACTCCCTCAGGATTCAATGTGCTCCATATCTAGTTTTGATACAAGGGTGGGATCACACGCAGCAGGATGACGTGTGTGTGTGTGTGTGTGTGTGTGTGTGTGTGTGTGTTTGTGTTCGTTCGTGTGTCCAGAGCTGCCACAGCAACAACACGGCCAACATGTGTGCTGCTGACAACAACAAGTCCAAAGTGCGTCTCCGTTGTCGCCGTCTTTTCGCACAGTCGGCGCTCCGACATCTGCTGCCCGAGCCGACGGCCAAACGCTGAACACTCCAGTTTGTTTATCGGTCGCTTTCGACTTCTCTGCACACTTTCACCCTGGTAGCTGTGGTCACCCTGGAACACAGAATTAGCCAGAAATCGGAAGAGAATTACGACACAAGTAAACAAAAATTGGAGATAAAGCCGGCAAACAAAAAGCTTTTTTTTTTGCACAGGTGCTCAGGTTCAGGCCCAAATGTTGGCAGCGCTCCTGGCAGTCTCATCCGATCAAGGTCAGTCTGTGTTTTCGGATTGGTTGTTTAGTCGATTGACCAGTTTATGGTGCAGCAGAGTAATTTCCGCTCTCACAAGAAACCATCAGCATCTTGTCGCCTCAACTACAGAAGAAGAATGATTCCACAAATGAAGAGTAGGATGAGCTTTCAGGGTTTTTGTGTTTTTTTTTGTTTTTTAAAAAAAACAACATTGTTTCTTTATTAATGATGAACAAATG
This sequence comes from Thamnaconus septentrionalis, assembly GCA_009823395.1. NCBI lineage: Eukaryota > Metazoa > Chordata > Actinopteri > Tetraodontiformes > Monacanthidae > Thamnaconus > Thamnaconus septentrionalis. Next base: position 9,078,826 of record CM020506.1, read on the forward strand.
ATTTGAGATTTGATTCGATGATAAAAATAATGATTATTTGAATATTTGATAGTAGCCGATTGATCATAGTAGAAATTATTCTGCCTAAATTTCAATACTGATGTGAAATTGAGTCTAATTCTTGAAATATTGTTAAAAGTAAACTGAAAAAGCTGCATAGCCAATTCAAATGGGTCAAATATTAGCAATGCTGTAAAACTGAAGTGTTACCTTCACCGTCACCCAGCAGCGCCAGTCATTTGGTCACCTGCGAGGTGATTATGTAACGTCTAAGCACTCTTGCAGGACGACCCTGCTGTGGCTCCTGTGGCCGCTCTCGCTTGCATCATCGCGACGTGCAGGGCGAGACTTTGCGAAGGCCTGCGGTGGCCTGCGGTGGAAATAAAGACGTTGGATATTAATGAATATATCTGTTAAGCGCTGTGTTTACTGTTTCCTGAGGCCTTTCGGCCCCTAATCCTCCACCACTCCAGCCACCCACCCACCCACACACACTCTGCTGATCCCTCTTGGCGCCAAAAAAAAGAGGCAGCAGGAGCGGCCCAAAGAAAGGAGAATGGGCGAGGAGAGGAGTGAGAGGGCCGAGAGCCGAGCAGAGAGCGAGCGAGCGAGCGAGTGAGCGAATGAGAAAATGAGAGCGGGAGACAGCATGGACCCTTTTCTTTGGGGGCCCTAAAGACATGTTTCCCTCAGATGTTGGCTCTTCTTCACATGCTAATGGATCACTCTTATTCCCAAGCCGGGCCTTAGCATAACAATGCGGTGGAAGTGAAAGAGCTAAACCTCTGCTTTCTCTAAGGAGCCAAAGCCGGCCTTTTCTTGTGGACTAATGCCCTTCTGCCTCTTTGTGCTCCCGCTGAAAGGGACCCGGCCCGACGCAAAGGCAAAGGTGATCACAGGAGGGTTTTTTTGCTCCAAAAATGAGACTGAAACAAGGCGCGGGCGGGCGGCGGTCCGGGCGAAGCCATGTAGAGCGGCGCGGCGACGCCAGTCACTTTGATTATCAAGCCTTTTGCTGAATTGTGTCTGCTGGAGGCTCCTCAGTCCAAAATGTTATGACTGTGCGTCCCGTGCTGACTCCCAGCAGCCCGAGCATCATCGCAGGCGCCTCCTGGGGTACAACCGCCGCTCGGCCTCGGGGAAGAGATAACGAGGCTCCGATAGCCTCCGATAGTGGCGGGTGAAGCACGCGACTGTCGGCGTTATCCTTCATCGGGCAAAAAATGAAGAGAAGGGGAGGTAAAGCACGGCGTCCACGTCACGCTGGCTGCGATGACACTTATCAGTCTTGACAGGAAGCCGATCTGCTCCGTCACACCCCTGCACACGACGTTCAGCTGACTTTGTAAATGTGATTCTGATGTTGAGATGTTTGGGGGTTTTTGTGTGTGTGTGTGTGTGTGTGTGTGTGTGTGTGTGTGTGCGTGTGTGTGTGTGCGCATTTGTGCCTTTCAGTGAGCAGACTCGCCAAAATCTGCTGCAAGTGTTTTTTTTCTCCCATCTGGTAAAGATTGAGTGAAAACCTGGAGGTGAGGAAGGCAACTGGACATTTGGACAACATCTGGCCTTTCTCAGTAAAAGCAGACTGATAAGAATTTTGAATCCACCACTTGAACCAGGCCACATTAGAAACACAATCCTCTTTGCCATGAGCACAAATGTCCTGCGTTTTTGTCAAATTCAGTAAAAAACAAACAAACAAGCAAACAGGCATATCCCAGTTGAGTGCTGTTAGTGCAGTGATGGATGCGAGGGCACTGATGGAACACAGTTTTTGGATTAAATGGGCCGTTTCTGGATGTGAAAATGAAAAAACTTTTGAAAGAGAGTGGAGGAGAGTCAGGTGCACACAGTCTTTTCAGCCAAACGCCCATGCATGGCGAGGAGGAATCCATGTAGCAGCAGAGGCGTGACAGTGATTCATCTCATGACTACCACGCCAGCAGTTTTTTTTTGGCTCTTTGTGCAAAGACACAATGGATCGACTTTCAGTTTTAATGTAGCTTCTGCTTTTAATATTTCCTCCTTGACTGTGAGGGTGTCCGTCATCCAGGTCATATTAAAGCAGAAGGGTTAAGTTGGGGCAACTGGACTTCGCATGGTGTCTAGTAATTAGTTACAGAAGGCTTTCAGTGTTGCTCATAGGATTACATGGGACAGGTGGTGAAAATGTTCCAAATTTGACCAATAATGTGATGTCATCGACATACCAACATCACTTTGATTGGTCAGAGGTCCAGCCATTCTCCTTTTCGCCTCCGCAAAATACGACACAAGAGCGAAAAAGTAACAGCCGCTGTTGTTGAAATTTGCTGCTGGTGCGGAAGGTTGCATTGACTTCAAGAGGCAAATTGAGAGCGCCTGAAACCAGGTCAGGAGCTGCAGCACCTCAACCCAACCCGAAGGCTCGGCTGCTCGTCGCCACTCTCTCAAAAATATTATGCGTCTTGCGACTAAAACGACCTTTTGACTGCATTTGGAGGAGCAGCTTTGCTCTGTATCCAAGGTCAGCGCCATCCAGGATCGCGATCCAGATAGGAGCCGATATCACACCGCCGCTAACTCTCCAAAAAATAAAAACAGATTGAGCAAAAAGCGCAAGAAAAGAGCGGCGGCGATATGTGAAAGTGAAGGTCCGGCCTCGCAGGGAAACATTTTAACAAAACAAAAAGAAGAGAGAAGTGGAGCAAGCGTCGGGGGGGGGACAGTAGGCCGAGTGTGTGAAGCGCTGCCGTGTGATCTCTAAGAAATCCAAATGAGTCGTTATCTGTTGTCCCTCCGGCCCGTCGGTGACAATGGCCCGCTAAACGTGCGCCCTCCCCTGACTGCACTTACCAGGTTTTAGCCCATTAACACCTCCGATGCTCCCACACACCCCCCACTGTCCCTCCCCCGCTGCCTCCCCCCACCACCAACGCCTCTCAGGGTGCAGATGAGCAGCCGAAGCCCAGGTGCGGCGCAGAGGAAGTTAGCGCCTCCTCAGCTGGCCGACTCACTCTATTGACATGCAAAACAAGCGGGACGAGTCATTGGATGCGTGCGTGCGTGCGTGCGTGTGAGCACAGGTGTGGGTGAGCGACGACGCTCCTCCACTCTGTTTGCCTCTGACTCTCTCTCTCTCCCTCTCTCTCTCTCTCTCTCCCTCTCTCTGCGTTTTGCAGCCGTGTGTGAAGAGGTTGATTCAGTGCAAAAACGCATTTCTGCTCCTCCTCCGCTGGAGGAAGTGGCACGGCGGGCTGAAAATACACCTCTGGGAGAGGGGGGAAAAAAAAAATTCAGAAAATAAAAACACACACACACACACGCACACACACACACACACACACACACACACACACACACACACACACACACAGGGCTGTATTTACTGGTGCTCTTTCATTTGTGTGTAAGTGAGGAGGAAGTCAGCGGTGGCACCCAGTGTCATTTGAAGCGGAGCGGCTGGCGCCACGGCCTCGGGAAGATCACTCCCCCGGTGCCAGCCTGGGTGTGTGTGTGTGTGTGTGTGGTGTTTTATAGGCGCTCACTAAATGACACACAGCTGGCTGCACGCAGACGGCTGTCAGCGGTGTCACGACGCCTCCACTCCGTCTTTGGTTCTGTCTTTTCCTCCTCTCTCTCTCTCTCTCTCTCTCTCTCTCTCTCTCTCTCACTCACTCACTCACTCACTCACACACAGCTGGGCCGTCTCTCCGTTCCCTCCCTTCCTTTGCCTTCCCCTCCCACCCTCCCACCCTTCAGGGGCCAGACTTCGTGGAGCCGAAGCAGCAAAAAAAAAAAAAAAAACACTTCCTGGAGCTGCTTTGCACTTCCTCTTCTTTTTGTGGGACTTCCTGTGCTGCCTGGGAGAGAACTTCCTGATGCATGGACAGCTGGGGAGATAATTCTCTCTTTCTGCTTTTGTCAGGATTTTTTTTTTGTTGCTTTTTGCTCTACATCTCCCTCCATGTCCCCCGAGGCTCTGCTCTTCCCTCTCTTCCTCTTTTCCCGCCGGCCCGCTGGCTTTTATAGACAGCACTACAAAGAGGAATGGTCCTGATCACCACGAGGTGATGGGCACGTCCTGTGAAGGGACAGGACGGCCCAGATAACATCAGAGCACGGTGCGTTCTGCAGTGCAGCGGCAGGTTTTTTCAGCCTCACAATCCCCTCCGGCTGGCGTGCGCAGGAATGCGGCGGCTGTCCGGGCCTGGTGGCGAGCCGAGACTGGCTCCTGTTGGTACCGCAGCCCAGCGTGGAGCCTGGAGGAGAAGATGGAAGGGGAGGGAAGATCTGGAAACACCTTCCTGTGGAAGCAGAACCAACAAAAATCAAATTTGAGCTGATCGGCATCGTCAGCTGTGTTTTACAATGAAAAGAAAAGAAGGGAAGGAGACGCTCGAGGTTCAGGCGACTCTAACTTGACCAGAAGCACAAGAGATTACTGACATTTATTGACACGTGACTATTTTGAGATGTTATTTTCGTCCCTTGACCATGTCAAAGTGCAAACATGGTCAAGGAACGAAAATAACATCTGAAAATAGTTCTGTCTGTTTCAAAGAAAAATTCTAATAATCGCACAAATCTTATGAAGACACAATGAACCTCATTTGACCAGGAGTGTTTTCATTTGTTCTTTTGTTTTTGTTACTTTGTTTTACTCACACACGTTTGAAATAAAGTCTTCTTCATCATCATCATCATCGCTAGGACATTACTGTCATCACCTGACGGAAGCAACGGATCGACCTTGAGTGCTGGTCTCCTCCACCTGCCCTGAATCCACCTGGGCAGCGGCCCAGCGGGGTCAGGCCGGTAGGGGAGAGGTCAGCCAGGAGGGGCCTCGCCCCGGGGACGGGGGACAGTGGACGGGGCCGACTGAGAAGAAGAAGTGCAGCCGCCAGCCGGACGGGTCCCAGGCACAAGGCGCCGTGTGTCGGCGGGCTCTCGGGTGTTTCGCCCCTCTGTTTGAGGTTCTCAGAGAGAGGGAGGGGGTGGAGGTGGAGGTAGAGGTGGGGTGTGTGTGTGAGTGACCTGTCGGGGGCAATAAATAGCTGGACTGGATAACCGCTGTTGTTTCACCTGAGCACTCAAACTGAAGCTTTATGGGGCCTCCACCGACGTCTCCTCACGTCCTGGCCGAGGTGAGCAGAAGATGCTCAAAAAACCAACGATCAACAAGGAGAGTCGAGGTGCGGTAGCATCAGTGCAAGCAGATTGTCTCTTGGTCTTAGCGGAGAGCCGGCCGGGACCAGGCGCTGCGGCCGAGGCAGCAGCAGCAGCAGCAGGAGGAGTCGGAGGCCTCGCTGCACGCCCTCGGCTTCCTAAGCTACTGCTGCACTCCGGCCGGCTCCACATGGCGGCAGGCTAAGTACACACGCAGGAAGAAGTGACATCTGAAACAGCAAATGCAGCGAGAGGCGTTTTTGTGTGTGTGTGTGTGTGTGTGTGTGTGTGTGTGTGTGTGTGCATGTGTGTTTGCTTTCTCTCCAAACTGGTGAAAGTTCCTCCGTCTGTCCAGCAGATCTGTGCAGCTCTGGAGCAAAAGTCCAACAACAGCATCAAGAAGCTCCATGCATGTTTTTTTCCCTCCCGTTTTCATAACTTTATTTTTTCACTGCACACACCAGTGGAGCAACATTGCACAATCAATGTGCTTTGGATGAATACTGCTGTAGTTCTGTAGCATATTTAGCCTTCTGTTGACAACCTACTGAAAAAAATGCTAATGTTTCATTGGAAACAAGGCATCTGGCCAACAGAACCGACACCTAGCCAAGGAGGTATTAGTGCCTTTTGTGATGTCACAAGGGGATTGTTGTTTATTATTTTCCAGAAGGGTATAGCATCCATGTTTTTAAAGGAAAGTGCAGAGGGATGGACTTCTCTTGTTTGTCTGATGTTTACGAACAGGCTACAGACACAGTTTGTGTCAATGAAGTACGTTTTACGGGGCTCTTTAAAAAGTTTTTTTTTTTTTTTAAGTCCACCAGGTCTGATGTGAAGTTTCCTGGACGCTTCTTCTACCTGGTAAACATACTAAACCAAGAGCTACTCCATAATTATCAGCAAACTTTGATTTTCATTTCAGCTAAAAAAAAAAAAAAATCCAATAATGAATTCACATATTTGCAAGGTATTATCCAGCTTAGACCGGAATGTTTTTTTCATATGAAGTCGATGCCTAAGAAGAGCTCACGGATGAATGTGTAATGAGCTCAAAATAACCTAAAGCCCCTTTTTTTCTCCCTTTTTCTCCCTCTCTGTGTCCTCCCTCCTCCCCTCCCTCGCCCTCCCACCCCGTCTTCTTCGTCTTCTTTCTTTTTTTTCCCTCCTCTTTTGGGAAACATGCCTTTCCCAGCTGCACAGCCCCCACAGCGCGAGGCCAGGCCAGGAGCACAGCTGGCCAGACTTGGTGGAGCCAGTCGACAGGCGCATGGAGCGCAGCCCGCCCAGGGCCCGCTTCCTCCGCAAACATGCCCAGGTGTGGGGCCTCCGAGCTGGGCTTCTGATCTCCACCAAACACTGCTGTGTGTGTGTGCGTGCGTGCGTGCGTGCATGTGTGTGTGTGTGTGTGTGCGCGTGTGTGTGTGTGTGAAGGGAGGGACGGTGGGATCAAGAAGGCAAAGGGGGGGAGGGAGTGAGGGAGTCCGAGTTAGAGGGAAGAAGCGGGGGAGGGGTTGGGGTGTCCCTGCTGAAGCTGTGTCAACATTGTGTGCTAATGTGTGCAAGGCTGTGTGTGTGTGTGTGTGTGTGTGTGTGTGTGTGTGTGTGTGCATGCATCTGTATCTGTGTGTGTTTGCCTTTGGGGAAGTGAGGGGTCACCCCTCGGGGAGACAGTGGGCAACAACAATTACTGCCACGTTGTGGCTAAATTGTGTCTGAATTGTTGGTCACAGGCAGCCGGTGCAAGCAGAGGGGGAGTGTGTGAGAATGTGTGTGTGTGTGTGTGTGTGTGTGTGCGTTTGTGCATTTGTGTGTGACGAGTGTGCAGCGGCTTGCAGGACAAGCGCGGCTTATTAGCATATAATGGAGAATAAAGGCTCACCTGCAGGAGGTTTTGGCCTCACTGGTGCGAAGCTGTTTGAAGGAAGCTGCTCGGATCACCGACGCCCTGTAACACACTCCTGAACAACAACAACAGACTCTTAAGTGCATCCGCGTCACTTTGTCCGCACTCACTTCCCTGTAACTCTCCACACGGGGAACTTTTGAAGGCCCATATTATGCAATGCCTGCCTTATTGGTGGTGTTTTGTTTGGTCTTTTTCTACAGTGATCAGTGAATACCATGTGTGAAAACAGTCCAGCAAGGTCCTTCAGTCTTTATCTGCTTGTGCATTCAAACATTCTGTGTGGCGTCACAAGGGGCCTCGACTCCCACTGGTTCAGACCTCTGGCCGACCTGTTGGTGTTTTTCATGTGGAAGTTTCAACAAAGATTTCAGAATACGACAAAACTGAATGTTTTTTGCGTGAGTCTGCAAACAGAGGGCTAAATGTTTTTCTTTTTTCCTGGGTTCCTTTTTTCGCATAATTAATCATGCAGGAATGTTCTGCTGGAGCCCGGATGGGAATGATTGTTCTAATATGAGAGCTTTAAACGATAACAGATACCTGTGGCTGGCTTGATATGACGCCTCATTCCATTATTCCCTCCCACACACACACACACACACACACACACACACACACACACACACTCGAATACAACTGCTGATGACCTCACACCGGCCTGGTCCCCATCCAATCCAAGTATTAACGTTACATCCAGATTCCAAAACTCACACAGAGAGAGAGAGAGAGAGAGAGAGAGCAAATTGCACACCCTGCACCAGATGCAACGCAGTGCAAGAGGAGGCGCCGCTAGTCGGGGTCAGATCAGATAAGGTCGGGCCAGGCAGCATCAGATAAGCTCTTTGAACAACTATCTGCAGCGTCAGGGAGACGTTCTCCCCTCCAGCCATTTCACATGATGACTGCTGCTGCTGCTGCTGCTGCTGCTGCTGCTGCTGCTGCTGCTGCTGCTGCTGCTGCTGCTGCTGCTGCTGCTGCTGGCCTGTTTGTGGCCCCGGCCCTGCTACTAATTAACTGGGAGAGCCCAGGGCCCTCTGACTGACTGACTGACTGACTGACTGACTGCCTTGTCTCCTGCAATCACCAGCCCCCCCTTCGACTCACCCCACCACAACAACTCAAACCCTGAATTGCTCATGCATGCATGCTAACAGACACACACACACACACACACACACCAACACACAGGCTCCTGTCTGTTGCAGACCCCTGGAGCAGCGGCGATGGTGTAGGTGGCCCTCTTGTGGTGTGAAGTGAGCGAGGAAGAGGATGGTGGGCGACCCTGTCTCCTGCCATCAGGGGCTTTCTGGATCTTTGCAGGGTCTCTCACTGACTGTGTGTAAGTCGGCAGGTAAGTTGAATATGAAACACTGTGGATGAGGTTTAAGGTTTAATTTATATACATTTGATAATATTTTGGGCCCTGCAATGAACTGGGTCCAGGGTGTCACCATGCCTTCACCCTGTGACTGCTGGGAGAGGCTCCAGCAGACACCTGTGAAGATGGATGGATGGATGGATGGATGGATGGATGGATGGATGGATGGATAATGTTTTGGTCTTTTAATAATCACTCACTCATCCTGAGCAGCCGATCCTATCAGTCGACATTGCGGGTTAATCGATAAAAGCATATCCACTTATCAGGTCTGCCAGTATACTTAATTAGGACTCACTGCCGGCCAGTGGGTGAGCTCTCCTGCAGAGAAATTCACACCGCCGCCCCTAAAAACAAAGCGCAGAGGTAAACATTTCGGCCAAATAACGTCAGCTTTAAATAGCGAGGCAAACACTCACACCAGATAAGAGCAACGAGGCCAAAGATTTCAGACAGGTGATTCGTTTCAAGTGAGGAAATAAACAACATGAGCTGATGGAGAGGTGAGCTGAAGGTTTTCAGAAAATGTTTCATCACCGTCTCAATAGAAAGTGCGTCAATGCATGATGTCACAAAGCGCAGAGAGCCTAAGCTTGTTTTTTGATAGAATGGAAAAGAACAGAGGGCTAAATGTGTATATCCTCTTTTCTGAAGATCTAGTGCAGGATGAAGAGTAAAGACACGAAAATGGGTGTAACATGGACAAAATGCTTCCTGGAGAGTGGAGTCGAGACCACAGCAATTGTGTTTTTTAAAATCTGTAAATCAAAAAAAGGAAAAAAAAGTCCAGCTAATGCATGACTTTGCAAAAGACACTGTGACGCCTGTTTCTGTACGCGTTCCATGGTGAGTGTCCAGCCGGACGGCTCTTTAGTAGTGCCGCCCTCCTGCCACACTGAGGTCAAAGCTCAGTTAACCTTGCACATCCAGGAGCATTCCAGCGGCTGCTGGCCGCTTCTTCCATGCAGTGTCGGGTGGGGAGCTGGGAGTGAGGGGCTCGGCGCTGGGAAGCCTCTCACTGGATCACCGCGACAACATAATCAGGGTGTTTGCTCGAACCACAGTTCAGTTTGCACACTCACATATGTGGACGCATCAGGAGGAGGAGGAGGAGGAGGAGGCCGTGTGAGCGGTGATGCTACTGCAGTCCCACCGCAAGACGTGCTCAGAGGAGTCAGCTGTGTGTGTGTGTGTGTGTGTGTGTGTGTGTGTGTGTCTAAGCGGTTTAGCTGCTGTTTGTGCCAACCGGTTGGACTAAAACGGGTGGCTTGCTCACCTGTTCACACACAGTGGACAGAGGAGGAAGCAGCCGCAGTCACAGCTGAGTACACACACACACACACACACACACACACTGGACTGCATTTTTTCCACTGAGCTCACCTGTTTGTACAGAGGATGTTGCAGCCTGATCAACTAAAACAAAACACAGAGGGTTTTTTTTTTTTCCTGCGCTACCTGTTTGAACAGCTGAGTGAAGAGTTGACTTTAGCACTTTGCACAATAGCACGGGATTGGTTTGGAAAAACACGCATGTCCTCTGCCTCCTCCTCCTCCTGCTCCTCCTCCTCATCCTCCTCCTGCTGCTGCTGCTGTTCTCCGAGTGCTTGCGTGAACTTGGATGTGTTATAAACACTGCCGCTGACCCTCCGACCAGAAATAGCGCACGCCGCTCCGACGGAATACAATAAGAAATCTGGTTTTAAGTGCATGTTTTCGCGGTCTGCATTGCTTACTATATATGGTCTCCGGCCTCACAGTCCAACATCTAATTATGTGTTGAGCGCTGATGGGAAAGGGATTACAAACACACACTCACATCCAGCGGGGATCTGTAATTGTGCGACGGCAGTCTGTGGATGTGGAGTCTGGGAAGCAGGGTGCTATTGACGGCGTGCGCTGGTGCCAGCGAGACTGGGGAGCCGAGGGAGACAGACGGGGCCTGTGGTGGAGCCAAATGAAGGGAGACAGCGCAGTTTATGACACCATCCGCATTCCTCTGCGGCCCGTCGGACGCCATGCGCTGACAGGCGGGGCTGGCTCCTCAAGGAGAGCATCCACGCACGTGCAGAGACAAGCTGGTTCTCAGTATCAGCATATCTCGTATTGAAGGATCAGTGATGGCGCTTTGCTAGCGACCACTTTTTTATGATCTATCTGCCACTCTTTTGTGAGAAACGTGCAAATAAATGCCAAGAACATCCTCACAGTTCATCAAACCCAAACCTCACAAACTAGAAGGATATTAGCTAGCTAACTAGCTCCAGCCCAAAGTAATCAATGCTTGATTAATAAATTAAAAACAATTACACATGTCCTTTTTTGAAAATGTTCCGCATGGTCTACCTGATATGCAAATTAATGCAGAAAAGATCTATTGACATCCGCTGGAGCCTGGCTAAGAGATGCAGAGAGCAGTTTGAGCAGCGTGAGAGCCCGGATGATTATCTGCGATCTGGCAGTGAAAAACTGTAAAATTAATTTATCCTTTAACTCGACAGTGAGTGAAAGCATTGCTTAACCTGTAAGGTTGATTGTAAATTGATAGTCACGTCAGTTGAACGTGCAATGTTTAACGGACGTGCAATGTTGTCATTGTGCAACTAGTACACTGTCGTTTTCACGTAGCCCGTAGTGTCAACACACTTTTGCCCACAATGATGTGTTTTTGGTACAGAAGAATAGAAGTTTGTGACGCGGCTAAATATTTGTTAAAGGCAAATGAAGGTGCCCAGGGGGAGGGTGGGAGTGGGAGTGAGTGGTTTAACTAGGTTTTTATAACTTGGAGCCGCTTCCATCGCACACGCAGGCAGCAAGCTGAGGCTATTACAGGCTTGACTCAGCGCAGCGGGCTCGCCGGCGTCCGTCTGTCGCTGGCAGCTCTGCTTTTGGGGGTCCAGGCGGAGGGGTTTTGTGGCTGCGGGGCCGCCCCGAGCCTGGAGCCTGGAGCCTGGAGCCTGGAGCCTGCTCGGGCTGATTTACAGGCGGCGCAGGGACATGTGCCGGGGATACTCCCAGAGCAGCCTGGTGGGGGCCAAAACAGCCACACTGCTGCTGCCGCCACATCTGGAGTCTAGACTGAGTGGCTCTGCCGAGCGCCTCTCCTCCCTCCTTCCCTCCCTCTCTCCCTCATCCATCCATCCGTCCCTCTCTCCCTCCCTCCCTCCTCCTCAGCTGCTGCGTCTTTCTCTCTCTCTCTCTGCCTCCTCCCACCACCGTCCACTATTTGTCTAGCTGCCGAGGCTCAATTGAAATTTAAGATCGCGCTCTCACTTTTTCCTCTCTCCCACTCACTTTTCCTTCACCCCTGTCCCCTTGCCCCCCCCTCTTGCCTACCCTCCACCCTACACTACACTCCGCATCCCCCCATCCTCCCTCCTTACCAATCCTGGCCCGAGCTCTTGCACATCTGATGAAGGACAAAACGCTCGAGAAAAGGAGAGAAATCGAGCGAGCGTCATGGAGCGCATGTGGAAGAGATCATCGCGGGGGGATTGTTATTTCTCTCCTTCTGAAAAGCTGGAGCTGAATTGTGGGGGAGTGGGGTTTGGGGGGATGGTGGGATCTTTCAAGGGATGGAGGATCAGGCTGTGGAAGCCAGACGGCGGTATCACAAACATATTGGCCCTGACACACACAATAAACAGCGGTGCCGTAAACATGATGCCTCACACGCAGTCAGGACAAATGTTGCTGCTTCTTTTGAAAAAAAGGCCCCGTAAAGACGAAGCCTCTCCCTCTGATCTGCTGTTTGGCCTCTTTGACTTGCACACACACACACACACACACACACACACACACACACACACACACACACACACACACACACACACACACACACACACACACACACACACACACACACACACACACCAGGTGGCTTTTTCATGAACCTGGAAACTTCACCGATTGATGTGTGAAACTGGAGAAGGTTGCATCTCGCATTTACAGTCCTGCGTTAGTGTTCGCAGGTCACGTGGCAGGAGACAAAGAGTCACATGACCTCCATCTTATTAAGGTGGCGGCGTGTTGGTTTCCCCGCGTTGAGACGTAGATCGCATGGAGTTCAGCTGCTGCTTGAAACTCGTGAAAAAGTTCTAAAAGACGTGTTTGGATCTGTATGGTTGACCTTGGAGATGCTCTACCAAAACACAACAAACGGGCTACTGATGCCATAATCTGTTGCTTCACAATGATGTTATTTCTTCTGTGTTGCCTGGCATCGCCGAGCTCTCCTGTCCCCCGATGCCTCCCGACGAGTGCAGAGATGTTTGGGTTTTCTCTGATGGTGACGGCAGCGTGATAAACAAGAAGAGTTATCTCCATTAGATAAAAACGTGTGATTGTTTGATTTGATTTTCTTTCCAGCGGGCCGTCAGGACAACATCTGTTTTCTGGCTGACAGATGAATTGTTATGCTAATTTTCCATCCGTCCAGCGACTTTGCCGCTTCAGACTTTAATAAGTTCTCCGCGCGTCGGTGGTTTCCGTTTTAGCGGGGAGCACAATCACAGCGGTGACCCCACGCCAACCCCCACACACACACACACACACACACACACACACACACACACCTCCACCCCCCTGTCGTTCTAAACAGTGGAAAGTTGTTATAGAAACAGCTACTGTCGGTGGATGCAGAGTCAAACTGCAACTCGCAAACACAGACGCCGTTTTCTTTTCTTTTCTTTCCATGTGACCTGATTTCCTAACCTCATCAACACAAGCTTTTCTGTTCTTTCTTTTCTTTTCTTTTTTTTACTGCTGCGTTCACCCCGATCACATTCACGCCGAGTCATATGCCGTGTTCAGCTCCGCCGTGTTAAACAGGTCGTAAAAAAGGTGGCCATGTGATACTCACACCACAACAAGGGACCGACTTGTGAGGCTGCGCGCCTGACTGTCGCCTGCCTGCCTGCCCGCCCGCCTGCCTGAGCTCCTCGAATGGAACAAATTATCTCGCTACTTTGGGTAAAACAAGGTAACGTTCATTTCAGAAGCGGCGAGAAGGAAAGAGGCAAAAGACAGAAAGGAAAACAGCAGCCGGGGCATGTTTGACTTTTCTGGAAGCAATTTGAACAAACAGGTTTTTTTCTCTCTCTGTGCCGTCCATCTCAATGGCTGCTCTCTCTCAGGTTTCACACTCCTGCTGCACATCCTCCCAGCTGCACCTGTATCAGCTCTGGTTGCCGGCCTCGTTTTCCCGTCAAAGGACAGATATTAAGAGCGGGGGTGGGTAACGGGTGGGAGGGGGGTTTGCACTCAAGAGACAAACAGGGCGACCTCGACTCTTCGAATTACAGGCGTCGGCTCGGTTCTCACCTGCGCTGACGTCTGAGTATCAGCGGCGACAAAGGTGGAGACGACAGATTCCCCCCCCGGGAGGGTTCACCTGGTTATTACAGAGAAGGCTCTTTTTTTGAAAAAACTATTTTGCATAGAAAATGCTTCACACGGTTGTTTCCAATGAGAAATTTTGGTTCCAATTGCTGCTCTTTGGCCGTTCAGCTGACTGGAGATACTTTTATAACTTGCGACTGTGTCAAACAGCCTCATTCTAGACCAGGCATGGGCAAACTGCGGCCCAGGGGCCATATGCGGCCTGTTAAGGTTTTTACGTAATCCGGCCCGATGAACTTCAAGAAGTTATATTAATAGTAGGTAAGTAATAAAATAGCAGTATTTCATCAATTTTTTCAGTCTTTCCCGAGTCATTTAATTCAAGACCGAAACACCAAGGGACTTCAAAGACAAATATTTTGTTGTAACGCTTTTGGTCATTTTCAATTCATATTAATTGGGGCTCTGGAGAGTCAGACTATCAAGGTCAATAGAATGATTCATGAGCAAAGCTGAAGAAGGAGATGAAGAGGAAGAGGAAGGCCTTTCAAGAATGCCCCTGATGTTCCACTCTGCTGACCCCGGCTGAATCCAACTCTCCGCTGACACATTAAAACGTTGTTGATTAACCTGCTCATGGCGTCCAAAACCGATTTATGCGGCAAAGACCCATAACTGCATTTTGTGACTGATCCAAACAACACAACAGAGACATGGACAGAAATCAAGCTGACCCCGTTTTGTTTTTGTTTGATTGTCACCACTGACCGTAAAAAAAAAATACCATCATCATTTTGTGATTTACCGTAAACCGGAGCTGATATTGTTATTGTAAGACTTTGGAGTGCGGCGTCATACCGACCCTCATGAGACCCGCAGATTGCACAACGGAGGGAGAGTTTCGCTGCTCTCGAGTCTGCACAGAGTCTCGGGGAGGTTTCTGTTCGCCGGCGTTGCACAACAAAAGCGCCTGGCGTGTGTGTGCCGGTGTGTTTTTGGGCGTTGGGACTCGTGAATTGGCACAGCGGTCTGCTGTCTGAATCATCAGGGCAGTGGGCGGCGTTGACGTGGTGCCTCCCTGCAGGCCCGCTCAGGGGCAGCGGGGCAGGCAGCAGCAGCAGCGGTGGCCACTGTGTTTGCACTCGCACAGTTAAGACAAACAGTAGTCTCAAGCAGGTATCAGGAGGATCAGGGTAAATTGTGCCTGAGGATGAAGTCAGGTATGAATGAAAGCAAACAGACTGCTGTGTGTGTGTGTGTGTGTGTGTGTGTGTGTGTGTGTGTGTGTGTGTGTGTGTGTGTGTGTGTGTGTGTGTGTGTTAGAGAGAGAGAGACAGAGAGAGATTAACTGGCGATACAGTCATAAAGCAAAGTGTGAAGAGAGGCGGGTTCACCGAGCAAAAGTGTGCAATAGTGCCGTTCAAACCTGCCGCCTGTCTGAATCAAACTGTCAGCTATAGCGATCAGTGAGCCAGTGTCGGTTTGTGTCCAATAAGATTCTCACAGAAAGTTGCCAATTATTAAGTTTATTAGAGTTTCAAAAGAAAAAAAAGTAGTGTCATGCTCCAGCCGAGCCCTGTCTGCTCCCTGAAATATTCAGTAATCAGTGCTTTTAAAACAGTCGGCTTAGAGTCAAAATCATTTTCTCACATGAATAAAAGATCTGAGGAGCTCCTCTGTTGAATAGAAGAATAAAACACTGTATTTTCTTTTCTTTCTCTAGAGTCAGTTCTGATGGGGCTGTCTTGGCTGTGTAATATTTCACACAAGACTGGCCTGAATTTCATCTCCCTCAGTTAAACTGAGCAAAGCCGCTCGATTCGGGACTGAAAACTGGAGCGAAACAGGGAGCCGGGCGGCTGCAGTCACGGCCTGTCAGGTAGAACCGGACCAGAAAGAAAGAGACAAAGTGTTTCTACGGCACCCGCTCAGATGGATCATATCAAGATGGAAGATGATTGTTACAAACCTGTGGGAGTCACAGCTGACTGTGTAAAGTGTTTCACTGAGCGTCGGCTCCTGTCGTAAAACTGCCCGGCTGTGTTAAACTGCTTCGTAACAAGCTGCGTAAAAAAAGAGTTTTGTTTTTTTACCAAACGCTCTTCCATGCACTGGTGACCCTTGACCTTTGGCTCCACTCTCTTTAAACGCCACTTTCTTTCTTTTAGCTCATGCGCAATTCTGAATATCAATACTCCACCTCCTGTTTTTCCAGTCCTAATGGCACCTGCAGCCTCTCCGGTGACGACGGACACGCAGCCGGTGACAGGAGGCGCCTTCTTAGGCTCACAGCAAAGTCCATAATGACGGTGCTGGCAGCGGCTGATGACACCAGCAGTTCTCAGAGACACATTTAAACAGATTGAGGGCGCCTGTAAGTGCAGACTGACGTTTTTATCTGCAAGTGACGTCTCCACCATCCTTCACCTGGAGAGAAAACAAGTAAACACAGGGGAGGAATGAAGCTGTCAATTTGGTCTGCAATGGTACTGTGTAGTCTTCCACACTAAAAATAGGAATATCCCAGCAGAGCTGAGAGTGTGTGTGTGTGTGTGTGTGTGTGTGTGTGTGCGTGCTTATGCGTTGGGCTGCTGTTCAGGGAGCTCTGGGCCTCTGGGAAATAATGAAAAACAAACAGTGAGCCTTGATGTTGACTCAAGGAGAGTGATCCACAGGTTATTGCTGCACCCCGTCTCTTACTCCTCCTGCTCTCCCATGGCTCTGGGGATGAGTTTATGCAATGTAAGATCATTACCTCGTCCCACACACACACTGACACACACACCCGCTCACACACAAACGCACACACACCATGACCCGCAGGCCAGTGGCTGACAGTCGCTGCTGTCATGTTTCATTTACACCTATTGTTTTGCAGCTGTGATGGGGGAGGAGCAGGGTGTTTATTCTGTCTTTGTGAACCTTTTCACATGGACCGACACCTTGCTGTATCTGTGAGGTCATAAACAGAATCTTATTTATTATTATTGTTTGTATTTCTTTCTTAAAAATGGCTTTACCAACGAATTAATACTATATAGACCGATCAGATGTTCTCTTTCTCTATTGAGAGTTTACATGTAAAGTGAAGAGAGACATGGAAAAACTCCCTTTGGTTTAATCAAGAAAAGAAACTCTCTATTCTCTCATTTGTTGGATCAGATTCTTCTTGGTGGAACACCTAGAACTTGGCCCAGACAACAGACCTCAAGTCTGATCATTAAAATGATTGATATTATTTTCTTTTACCGCAATCTAGATGAGACAAGCATTTTGTTCTGTATTGTTCGTTGTTTTGTTAGTCGTCGTTTGTTTGTCAGCCTACGCTTACAGTTTATTGCAAACTTTTCTACAAAAACATTATCCAAATTTAAACCAATAATAAAAAGAAATCCTTGAGATGTGCACTGTAGGACTAAGATTTAAAGGCAGTCACCCCTCTGCAGATTGAATGAGGCTAACTCCAAAGGCTAGCTAGTGGCGCCCTCGTGTGAAGCAACTGGGTAAGTACTTTGCAGGCCTGACCTCATTGCTAACTTTGAATTCGTTGTTGCATTAAAAATAATAATAATTAACACTAGCCAGCAAAACTTTTTTGATTTACTTCACTGGGGAATTTTGTTATACTGTCAACAGGGCGACTCAAAACACAAAATGGCACTCCCATATTTTTTTTTAAACTGATTTAACCGTCAGCTCACTTTGTAGTCGGGAAGCCAAGTGAACCCATTTCACATTTTGTAAGAACAAACCACAAATAAAAACGTTCAATAATGTCTTTTCTTATATATGTATATTTACCCTGGCGTCTAAACCCGTGGCAGAAACACCATCAAATTCCGACAGAGGTCGCTGCGTAACAAGGCTAAGGATTGCTTCCCTTCAACAACAGACTGCTCAATCACAGGCATATGTGATTTTAAACCTAAGCGGGTCTCCAAGTGCGTGACTAAGGGTATGTTTTCATCTTATAAGTTCGTCACTTGAATAGTTATTTCTTTGCTGAAACGCTAACAAGACTCCTAAAACGACAAAAAGGGGGTTAAGTGTCCATTTTCAGCAAGCTAACCGCCGCAACCACGCTACTGCCACCAAAAATCTAATTACCGTTACTGTTACTTAATATACCAATTTGCTCTGACATTTAATACACCTATCCGCCAAGTATCCGGCTCAGGTTGCAAAAACTGTTCGATTATTTCAAAAACCTACAGCCAGGTGGTTGGTTAAGGGCCAGATTTCCACCGGTGTCCATCAGTGAATTTGATCATAATAGATCGTGCGTGTGATGTTTAAGGCGATTCAAGACACTGAATTAATTATGGATTATACATCCTTGAGGGAAAATAGAGGGAGAGAGAGAGACAGACAGAAAACGAGAGAGAAATCTCCTCATCTGTTAACAAAACATCAGAGGGCCGAGAGCTGTTTCAGCCGGAGCTCTGCCTCCAGACAACCAGCCAAGGAGACAGACAGAGATAAAATAGTTGGTGGTTAAAGAGTTCCTGTGATCATGCCCGCCTGTCTGTCACTCTAAAGTCATTCCCTCGCTGATTCACTCACTCCTGTGCTTTTAATAGGCTTCCTGTGACAAACAAACACTGTTGGTTGGCACCTCTCACTGATGCAAAGAAGCCATCTGAAGCTGCGCTGCAGAATCATTTATATAAGAGGTAGGAAAGTAATTATGCTTTAGCCGGGGATTCTTAAAGGTCCCATATTGTCTCTATTTCCAGATCTTTGTTTTTCATCCCAACCTAGAGTGCAGCAGCAATGACTAATCATCTCGAGGGCTCTATAAATTTCTGGGAGGCAGCATATATTGCCCCCTGCCTCCTCTGAAAATGTCCTGATTTTTTTTTTTTTTTCTTAGCTTCCTGCTGAAATCGATGCATTGTTGGACCACCGCCATGTTCAGAAGGAGGGCAAAATAATTTGTTCTTCAAAGGGAGGAACCGACACTGGGCTGGGCGTGCGGTTGCTAACCTGGTAAACATGTATCCGGTCCTTTTTTTCTTCCGGGCTAACATCCAGAACTGTGTCTTCACACACCTTCTGAAAAGAGAATTCAGAAAATGAAGTAAAAGATGGTATTTCTCATTCCTAGGGGACTTGCCTGACAAGATAGAGACTCTGATTATGTTAGGAAACATTGGTGAAGTGAATTTTAGATGATATGACCTTTGAAAGTAAACATGAAGACAATATTCTCTGTTTACTCAACCAAAATATACCTGAAATATAAGCAATACAAAGTGTTCCCCATGTAATAATGGTATTTTCTTTTCATACATCTTGAGGCTGGATTGATTTGATTCAGGCTTCTTTACATAATATGTATTTGTAGTCATTACAGTAAAACTCTGAGGTCCAGAGTGTTTGTTGCCTAACTGGGTTCCCCATGTTGCCACGGAGTGTCCATCGAGTGTCCACATAACATTGAAAAAAAAATACTGCCGTTTTACATGTTTTGAATTATAATGAAATTTAATGAATCATTGTGGCAGTATGATGTTGAAAAGTGAATATTATTCTAACGCTTTAGACTTTTATGGTCTGAAATGTTTTTCTAAACCGGTTTCATGTTTTCAGTAAAAAAGGAGACTAATTAGTCCTTTGCGGCCACAACAGCCAAGCAGTTTGTTGTTGCTGCTGCTGCTGCAAATCATAATCAGATGACTGTAATCTAATTATGCATGACGCATGACTGTTAATCAGAGCTGTGGCGGACTCCTCACAAGGTTGGCGCCGATGTGCACGCGTGCCTTTGCCCCCACCCGTTCCCTGAAGCCCCTCCTGTGTCCGTCCGTCTGCGCTTCCTCTCCTGCTGACTTTGTCTCTCCTCAGACTGCGTTCCGGCCACACTGTGGGTTTGAAGTGTTTCTCTTTTTAATGAGCCAATTGTTCTTGTTTTGTTCCCCTCGGGGGAGCGCCGTGCAGCGAACAACATTTCCCCCCTCCCCTCCCTTCCCTTCCCTTTGCTCACGACTGTTTTAAAACATATTCACTGGGAGGGATCGGGGCCAACAAAACAATAACGTCTCGCCGAGCGTGGAAAATGAAGAATGCCTTAATGACTCCTGCACTTTGCGGAGTGACAGGGCATTCTTTTACTGTCAATTAGAACCGCGGTTATTCAAAAGCAATTTGCAACTCCCCGCTGGGCAAAAATGTGTGCCATCTCCTGGGCCCCGAGTGTGCGATTGTGTGAGCGATGTATTCATTCAGCTCCACTCCGAGCGTCCCAGTTTGAGTCGCAGAGTGAATATTGAAGTTTGAGGAGGAGGAGGAGGAGGATGACGGTTCACGCAGGGTTCTTTGCCTTGAAAACGGGGGAGAGAGGTTCTGTTTTTGTGCCGTGCCGTGTGTATGAGCACGCGTGTGTCCCTCTTTGTGTGCGTGACCGTGGTTGTGCACCGGGGGCATTGATACAGCTGGCCTTCAAGACCCTGATTAATTGCCGTGGCATTTGCTTGTTCTCGGTAAATGCCATATCCCATGCTGAGTGCTCAGTTAATGGATGTCTGCCCACTGCAGGTCCAGCACCAACCTCCTCTCCTCTCCTCCTTTCCTCTCCTCCTCTCCTCTCCTCCGTCTGATAAAAGGTTTGCTGTGCCTTTTCAGCAGGAATCGACATGAGTGGACTGACGGCACGCAGCTCAGATGTCCAGGCTCTTGGCAGTTTTGCGCAGACTGAGCAAAGACTTCAAGCCGTCACCTTAACTCTGACAGTCTAAAGGTAGCTCTCGCCTCTTCTTCCTCTCCCTCTCTATAATCCACTGTGGAGGTGTTGTGATAAGCGCAGGGGAAAAGAGGTTCTACCTTCAGGTTTGTGTGCCCCTAAGACCTAATTTCAGTTTGTCTCTATATCTCCGAGAAGGAAGAGTGCGGAGGAAAAATAAAAGATATGAAGAATTAGCTCTGGTCCTCAAGTGAATGAGTTTGCTCTATCTTAATGAGGTTTGCCATGTCAGAGCGAACAGTTCAGAGCCTGCATGCTAAACAGACTGAAATTGGAACAGAGTCTAAGCTGCATAACTGCAAAGAAAAAAAAAGAAAAAATTCAACACTTCCTCGCAATTACGCATATACACAATTTTATCTTGTCATGTCAGAATAGAAATAAAAAACCAAGAGGGGGAAAAAAAAATCATCTCACCCCCGACTCTCTTCGGAAACTAATTCCAGAATCTAATTAACTTCAGAAAAACATGTCTCTAGTTTTGGCTGGAAACACGGAATGAAAGTTATGCAAATGAGCTCCGGCATAGAATGTGATTTGACAGAATCTCATTCTGGACGGCGCCGGGTCAGATAGGAGAGATTACTGAGCCGCAGCCGAGCGAAGGCAAACAGGAAGCCATGAGCCTGGTAATTTATTGTGCTGGGATTTCTGCTGTTTGACTTGAGACAGCTCATTAAGGAGCGAGGTGTCACCGAGCCGGACAGAGAGACCGACATGGGCGGTTCTCTAATGGGTGGCCGGGGGGGGGGCTCCCCTTCCTCCCCCCACCCACCCAGGCCCCCCACGCTGGCCTACGTCAGCTGCTTTCCCACCTCCTGCATCACCGGCTTAATCTCTCACTTTTTTTTCCTTTTTAACACAAGGTGCTAAATAACATTTTACACAATTCATCATTTGGCTCCTCGCTGTGGGGGGACGGAGATGCAATTTCATCCTCCCACTCGTGCCGACTCTGCTTACTGGGCAGTTTTAGGGCGGTTGCTGAAGAGGGTATTTTTTTATATTTATTTATTTATTTATTGAAGCGCTTCGATGAGAGCTCTGTCTTTTATGCTGTGATACTTTGGCGAACAAGTGTCCTGCGTTAGTGTCCGTCAGCGTGCACACCTGGACTGCACGGAAAGGCAACATTCGTGGGAAGTTCTTGGAGGGTTCTGCAGAAGCTCAGCAGAGACGAGTCCGACTCGACTGTTAAAAGTTTGCTGTCCACGTCATCATTTACACGAAGAGACAGCTCTCCGTGCAGACTGCTAGACTCGTCTTGTCTTTCAGCGGACATAAATCCAATATCAGACGTGACAGCTGTGACATTTTCCCAGTGATGTCACTTCCTGCGCCTCCTGCTCCTCGTCAGGAGCTCCTCCGCATGCACCGACAGCTCCTGACGGAGTGCCAGCGAGCGGATGCTGTTGTTGTTTGCCGCCAGCGCCAAGCCAAACAAAAACCCGAGTCAGGTCCGTCCGGGGTGAAAACAAGCAATTAATTTTTGAAGATGCCAAACAAAACTTCCTGCTAATCTACACGGCTGCTTAAAGCTCCTTGATTTATAATTCAGGTCCTCCTCTCGCTCCGGCGAGTGCCGAGCTTTAGAGAGCCGCGTTGGAAGCCTCTTGAATTTTCTCTGCAGGCGTTTTTTATTTTTATTTTCGCGGCAAACGCGGCCCTGCGTGATTCTGTTCGCACACACGCTGGTGCAGCATATGCATGAGCGCCAGGGTGCTAGTGGGGTGGTTATTAACAAAATATGAAACTGTGCGCGAGTTCAAACGCTCACAGTTAATAACTCTGCAAAAAATTCCCGCCATTTGGCGCTAATCTGTTTCCACTGTGCAGCCACCCTCGCAACGGTTTCAACTGATTACAAATGTATTTGTGCTGAAAACACTGGGGCGCCTTGTTAGACAAACCCACACGCTTTTCTTATTTAATATGGGAGCCCGATATTACTCTGAGGGCTGCGCATTAGAAATTCAAACAACGTGGCGTGGAGGGGCTTTTAGTGAAGTAGCTGGAGATGTGAAACAGGCTCTGGCCCACAGCGCCTTGTGTTTCCTGGGACCACAGACCTCAGCGTGTGTGTGTGTGTGTGTGTGTGCGTGCGTGCAAGTGTGTGTCTTAGGGTTCCTCTTTGATCTGCAGATCCCACGGTTCTTCAACAACTGCAGCGCACGCTGCGCTCGCTAAAGTGAACGTTGTGTCTGTGTGTGCTGCCCTTGTGATAATCTCTCTGTGAAGATTTTTTTTCTTTTCTTTTCTTTTTTTTTACTGTCTCAGAACCACAAGCACGCATGAAAATATGAAGCTTTTTAAGTTTGATCATTTTGTCAAAGAAAGTTTTTCCTCTTTCAGTATTCATGCACTGTAATGGCTGGTGCATGTGGTCTAATTAGTTTTGCCTGTTAATGAGCACCGACGCAGAACGACTCCCCTCTGGCTCCCCTTGGTTAATATAATAAATGCATGAATAGATGCATATTAAACAATAACAAATACATATTAATTCATCAACTGTTAGTCCAGTTTTGATCCCCGTCAGGGCTGGAGTTTGCATCTGACACTAGATATTCATTTCTTTGTATGCGTGAGATTGCAGAAAAGAGCAGCTCGGTTATTATAGTCTATAATTACTGCGTCTCATTTCCGCAACTTTTTGCTGAGAAACTTCACAGAGGTGTGCAGACGTCACCTGTCTCTCTTGATGAGCTTTTGTTCTGAGCATCGGGAAAACAACAAAATGACAGCGGATTTTAAACATCAGTCTTGATTGGTGCCACGATGTAAACAAAGGCAGTAATGGGATCCAGAGTTTGATTGATTATACAGCCACAGATAAGGAGAAGGTATATTAGTTGGACAATGTGTTTTTTGCGGTAGGTTAGTGAGAAGTTAGACGGCAGCTTTTAATATCTGGTGCTCGGCTTATCAGCGCTGCGGCGTCCACTCTTCTCCAAGTAGCGAAATCTGCTTCCTCAGAGTCTGTTTAAAGGTCCAGTGTGTAAAATTTGTGTTGATTCATGACTTTTATATTGGTATAAGCTCAACACACTGCCCATGAATACAATAATAAAAGCGTATACTCGCAGTACAATGAAAGTTATTTGGTTTTCAAACTCTTAGAATGGTCCTCATGCTTATCAGAATATACATAGAGCGTGAAGGGTCTTGCTCCTAGTTAGCTGCCATTTAGCCATTTTTCAAGGAAGCCCGCCTGGCAGTGGCCTTAATACAAGAAGGCTTCCTTAAATACCAGGCTGCCTTAAGAATTTTACTCACTGGACCTTTCAGGGCTTATCCTGCCAAACACAACACAAACACAAAGTACTTATTTCAAAGTTTGGTGATGCTTGCCGACCACTTGGCCCTGGGCCTTTTCTCTAGATAATTTATTGTTTTCTTTTTATGTTGGCCTTTAAAGAAAAATGAAATCAGCATTCATACAAACAGGCTGATGTTCACTGCGAGGCGAAGCACAGCAGCAGCGTAGCGAAGCGGCGCAAAGCAACACGAGTCACAGCTGCGAACAAACCATTGTTTCGACGACACAACAATCAGATATGAATTAGAGATGAACCCGGTTTGCCAGCCGGTGCAGTTTCCCTCCTCGGGATGGATCACAACCGCTCCCCTGCACGGTGGTTCTGAACACACCGCCTCCTGTTGGCTGATCATCAAACAACATCGACTCCTTCAGCGAGACTCAATGTCCCAGTTCAGCTGTAATTACGCTGGGCTACCGGAGACTACCGCTAATGCCGACCGCTCACAGTTTGGCGAACGGTGTGCGCGTGAAATCGGTGCATTAGACTGTTTTGTAGCAAGACGTAGAGCTACAAGCCACGTGGGACGCCAACGCGGCTCCATCCGCCTTCGGTTGAAATGAAGATTTTAACCTTAATACCGTTTTCAGCGCCTCGTCCAACCTCCTCCGCCAGCGACATCAGACGGGAAGTTTTTTGTTTTTTTTCCTTGCTGCTGGCATTTTTCAGGTTTGCTTGGGAGCAGCGAGACACGCGAGACGCACTCAAAGTAAAGTGAGACCTAAGACAACTATAACTATAACTATATACTACCTGTGTTTTTTTTCCCGCGTCAGAGTTTCACAAGGTGGAAACTGTCTCATTAAGGTCCTGCTGGGAAATCTTCAGTCCACATTATAATTAGGAAGGGTAAAGGCCTCTCCACAGCTGCCCTCATAGAGATTTCATATTTCATTGCAAGGCTTTTAGTCTGAGACTCTCTCCGCGCTGGAAAAAAATGTCTGCAACCAAATGCATAGCAATTAAATATGAAATCTCTGATGGAGGAAACTTCTCCAAAGCGTCCGTTTTTTTTTTTCTTTCTTCTTCTTTTTTTTTTTTTTAATTGTACCAGACAGAGTTGTGGGACACTCATGAATGACTTATAAAACTACTTTAGGATGTGGAAGCCAACTGCTGGAAAGAGGACGGCCTCATAACGGCCTCGTTAACTATTCATGCCTTCAGAGGGGATCATGTGACCAAATAAATAAGGAGAGTGTGTGTGTGTGTCGGTGTGTGCGTGTGGCATTTGTCAGTGCCAGGACGTAATGATGTCCGAGTAATGGACTGATTCGCTCTCAACTATGATCTGTGAGACTCGGCTGTGAACTGTTCCCATCTAGTCTGACTCTTCAGTCTCCTACGAGGAACATAAGTGAGGCGGCGCTGCAGTTTAGTTACAATATAATAAAAACAATGTGAAAAAATATATGGCGGCGACAACACGGTCAGTTTCATCAGAACTTTAATCACAGAAAGAGCAATAAAAAAAACACATTTGTGAAAGTATGACTCACCGCTGGACACGGGTTGGTGATGCCCTTCAGCCAATAGGAAGCCTCGTCACCCAGTTGGAGGAAAGAACTGGAAAACAAACTTGGTCTTTCCGTCCTCGGCAGATGTGAAGTAAAACTGGTGGATTTTGGAAATGGTTGATCTCAGCTCGAAAACAAGTCTGCTGTTTTTGTCACTCTGGTGTTTAATTTAAATTCTCTGGAGTCTTGTTTATGCCATGATTGAGTCTTTCTCAGCGCGGCTGGAGGACGGATAATTAGATTGGCAGGCTACCTTTGAAGCCGCCGTGTTCAGAGGTGAGAAGGCGGCTAACTAGTCCTGCTGCAGCTGTGCTATTTTCAGGGTGGGGAGGGGGAGGGAGGGAGAAATGGTTTCACGCAGCAGACCGGGGCTCCTTTCATCCTCACTTCTGTCAATTGCGCCTCCTCGACTCTCCACATTGTGAGCTCCTGGGCCGCCGCTTCCTTCCACCCCACCTCTGTTTCTCTTTCATAATGTAGCCATGGTGATGTAGAGGAGCCTCCATGCATAAAGCAACACCCACATCCAGATGGAGGGAATCTCAGAATGGATGAAGGGCAGGACACGAGTTGTGTGTGCACGCGTGCGTGTGTGTTTGCCCGTGAAAGTCGGGATGAATTGCCGAGTCCTCGGCGGGAGAAAAATAGGAGGAAGGCTCTGAGAAGTGCAGCGAGTGGCTGAGGAGGGGGAGACAATAAGGAGGTCTGGCTCTTTTTCCTTTTTTTTTTGCACCTTCCTTTCCCTACACGGCTGGCGGAGGAGGATATTTTTATCGGCCTGGCACACATGGCACAGAAAAGGAACAAATTCATTTGTAAAGACACACACAGGCTCCCCAGCCAAGGATGAGATCTCAGCGGGAGAGAACACGACTGTCCTTCACTATGCGTGTCTTCCTTATTTATGCACCTGCCCGGCTCTGTAACTACAAGTGTGGGGCGGGAAGCAATGGCCATTTGTGGAAAGCCTAACTTGTGTGTAGCTCTCTGCCGCTACAGTACCTGCAAACAAACCTTGCATGCACATTGACACCTTCCTGAGTGCCGTGTGGATCCAAACAGGTTTCTAGCTCTGCTCTCGAAAAACATCCTCTTACAAACAAATACCACCTCCCACCAACCACGTCCATTCACCAAATGTATTCTGCCCTCGGTCAATTGTCATCATTTGCAACCTGGAGCTTGTTAAAAGCACTCAACAATAGGTTAACCACCTTCAGAGTGGAGACTGCAGGTGTTTTCAGGATTCCAACCTTCAGTACAACTCGAAATCCTTAAATATTTCAGCCGCTCAAGGATGCACGCCTGCATGCATCGCGAAACTGTGAAATACTATTGATTTCAACAGCTGTGAGCCAGAGATGAGAGAGTTTTCTTCTCCCCCGTTGGGATACGTGGATGTATTGAGCGAGCGTCACCTCGATAGCGCAGCCGCTGCACACAGAGCACACTGCCTTCTTCCTGGCCGACGATACAGGGACTGGCTCGGAAGAAAGGAAAATGCAGCAAAAGGCTTAAAAACTCCGACCCAAAGTTTCTTAAGTTTAAGAATATTTCATTGAAAATAAAGCAGCGAAACACGTCAGGTGCAAATTCTGTTAATTAATCCTCAGCCTATGACGCAAGAACACAATACATTTTTTTCACACGTCGGAAAATCATGGAACAAGCTAGCTTAGCGAACGATAGTTCACTTAGGTAGATGCGTACTTTACAGCAGTAATTAGTGAATTACAGCCTCTGTCAATATTAGCTCATCTGTATCGGATCATTATCGGCCTTCACTTTGGCCCTGTTTGCACTTGGTCATTTCATGCGTTTTTCGTATTCCGATCGGCAAAAAACACACGAAGTAACCAAGTGCAAACAGTCCAAATCCGTTTTGTCATCCGAATACCCAAACCACCTCTTGGAGGTGGTTTGGGTATTCGCTTCGCATAAAATCGCATTCGTCACGGACGTGCGAACAGAATGCGAGCTCAGTCCACATTAACGACCGCCTACTCTGCTCCCCTCTCCCGTGTACGTACTTGGTCGCCGCCCCACCTCCCGCCGTCGTCATTATAAAGTTACAAACAAGAAGTGAAAACAAATAATTTTTGTTAGACTCTTTTATTAGGATGCTAATAATTTTTTGTTCGCATTCGCGTATTTTGTCAGTGGAGCAGCGGTTGCAGTTTCCCCACATATAAGATTAAATGTGCGACGTTGCATCCGAAAACTTTGCCAGCCACTGTTGATCCGTCCCACCAGTCGTTACTCCTCGTTCGGATCCATACGAGCTGCAGTAGAATTAAAACGAGTGACTATATATAGTCCGCAAACAGGAAGTTGATTCTTATTCGTGTTCAGGTGAAACTAGCCGTAGTTTTGCGCTTTACTGCCCCTAGTGGTTAAAAATGCACTAATGCGATCACAAGTGGCACGTTCGAGACGCATGTTAATGCCATGTGCGAACAGATGCTTCAAGATGCGTACTTGTGATACGATCCCCCAAAACAGTTACAAGTGGCCAAGTGCAAACAGCGCCTTTGACTGCACTGCATCACTAATAGACTCACCTACCGACTCAATCGAACTGACTCAGATCACCGGCTCTGGACCTGAAAACTCACGAGGTTTTCCCTCCAGGTGGCCTCAGTGTGAAGCTCTTTAAAGACTTTGTTTGTCAGGCGGTTGGGTGTTGCCTCCACACAGAATGCATCTGTTGCTCTCAACCTCAATTAGGTCAGCACAGTGACGCAGCTAAAGTCTGCGTGAGACTGGGCCGAGACAGGGGAGAGTGAGAGCATGAATAAACCATGTCCTAAAGTGGTGTCACTGGGCTGCTGTGTCGACGCGCCGTCAACGCTCAGGAAAAAACATGGCCGTCTCGGGGGTATAGCCTGTAATCCGGCGTGTAAGAGCAGCGAGATGGTTCCTTTATGTGAAGGCGGCCCCAGAGTCTCTGGTGTCATCTGAAATGCACACGCGGCGCACGGCGGAATAA
Source organism: Thamnaconus septentrionalis (assembly GCA_009823395.1). Classification (NCBI taxonomy): domain Eukaryota; kingdom Metazoa; phylum Chordata; class Actinopteri; order Tetraodontiformes; family Monacanthidae; genus Thamnaconus; species Thamnaconus septentrionalis. The sequence goes on from CM020506.1 coordinate 9,107,169, forward strand.
ATAATTTTCCCCGCAGAATCTCTTCTTCATTTGAAAGGACAGCAGATAGCGTTAGCGCGGGCTAATCCACTTCGACAAAGAGCTCACGCTTCAATTGGATTAAATGACAATGCATTTTTTTTGGGGGAATGGAGGATTACCGCCACGTGAACTTGATGTTAACGCAAAGAGATAAAAAAAAAAAGTAAGAAATAAATTCTTAACAGGCCACGCACAGAATCGCCGCTCTGAACAGGTTCATTTGTTTGTCATGGCCAGAAAAATGCTGTTTGGTTTCCTCAAGGCAGTGTGGCGCTGACATAAATACACACAATGTGCCGCGGCGACGGGCAGATGATCCATTGCAGACGTTGTAATTGAAAACACTCAAGAGGGGGCTGGACAATTCATCTCTCTTTGCCCCTCCTGCCCAGAATTTCCACAGAGAAATAGCTGGAAATGTAGATAATAGATAAAGTCGGCCGTCGATGTGATGGGCCGGTGGTTTGGGGTGGGGAGGGTGGGGAGGGTGGGGAGGGTGGCGGGAGGGCGTGGATGTGCGCAGGGTTCTCCATCACTGATCTCAGCCGCCTGCGACTGCATCTAAATAACCCGCAGAGTGGGATAAACAGCCGCATCCATCACGGGACGGCCGCTGCGGACAGTGATGGATGGCTCCGCCCTCTGCCACCCTTTGCCGCACCCCCACGTCCCCACCGCCAACCCCTCGCCGCACACACCCTCCCTGCCCCGGGACAGGAAATGACACGGACACTCGGGAGAAACACCTGCTTCTGACTGGGCGGGAGGACGCCTACGACGGTTCTGCATGATGGAAAGATTTGGAGCGAGGCTTGGCTCGCCTGTGTGTGTGTGTGTGTGTGTGTGTGTGTGTGTGTGTGTGTGTGTGTGTGTGTGTGTGTGTGTGTGTGTGTGTGTGTGCGTGTGTGCGTGTGTTCATCCCTCTGCGGCATGTCCCCTTGTCTCTTTGAGTTTGCTGAATAATCCCTCTTGATATGTTCCGTTTACTTTGTGAAAAAGGAAAATGGTTTTTGTGGATTTGGCGAATGTATGTGCGCACACGCACGCACGTACACACACACGCGCACACACACACAGACGTGCCCCTCGTACCGGTGCAAGGAATTGATTTGAGGTTGTGCGGCAGAACCGTGTGTTCTTGAGGCCCGACGGCGAGGTGAATTTTAGCTGTGGTGGGTTATGCATTGTTTCTGTGTGAGAAGTGCGCGCAACGCAGTGTAATACTGTATAGTGCAAACCTAAAACAGTCCGATACAAAAAAAATATTGTTGAATGATTCACAACTTCACCAAACACCAAACTGGCTGCGTTTCCTTGACCCCAAGAATTGCACAAAACCTAAATGTTGCAGTTAAAAACTGGTCATGGAAACTTCAAAAAACCTCTCAAATGCGGTTAAAAGGTCTTGGCGCGCTCATGAGGTGGTTTTTCCACACGTATCCACATAGAGGTATATCGCAAAAGTGTCAGGGAAACACATTTTGGCATTTACACGTCAGCGGACATGATGTACGGGGTCACTTCAAGTGAAAATGGCGCGTTATGTTTGGACGGAGGAGGAGACAAAATATTTTTTACAAGTAATAAAAGAGAAAAAAAAACACTCTTGACAGCAAACAACATCGAAATGCAGATCTATACAAGAAATTTTGTACCTCCAAAAACTGAGATGGAAATGGAGCGACTGATGATTATGTGAAACTCTTGTAATGGTGTTAGCGTGTCAGTTAGACAATTATAGTTGTAGTAGTAGAAGTAGTAGTTGTGGTGGTGGTGGTGGCAGGAGCAGTAAAAAAAAAAAAGAGCTAAATAAAAAGAAATAAAATCTCTGCTCTTCCAGCGAGCTCATAACACTTGTACGTGATTGGGGGCAGCAGCACGGCGCTCTGTTGAAAGTAGCACACCGTCACCCAACACACCACACCATCGTGCCTCGTATTGTGCTTTTACTCCCATCAATGCGCACCGATAGAAGTATGCAGTGCAGAGACGCACACACAGCTACAGACTGGTGGTGTTTTTCAGAGTGCAAACTGGCAACAAAAGCTCAATTCTGCCTCGGCTGACTTGACATGGTGCAGTGGATAAAGACGTCAACACTAAAATCTGGCTTTGGGCTATGTCGTGAGAACAAACGGAACCGCAGCCCCAAACCACGGCACGCAAACACCAAATTAAAAACTGCTCAAGTATTCAGTTTTTGCTGCGCACGATGCCCCAACAAGTGTGTTTTTCCTTTTTGTTTTCCTCCAAAGTCCCCCCCGAATTCCCCCCCAACTCCCATCAGCGCCTGGTCCCACCGCGGCTCTCCTTGTCGAGGTGGCAGCCTGATAGATACGGCCAGTTTGCCAGGCTGCAGCTCTCCTCCCCTCGCCGGCTGCATTAAAAGATTGATCCCCGGTTCCCTCCCATTCCTTTCTCTGTGCCTCCTCTGTGTGCCTCTGCCTTTATGGCGCTGTGAATAGGTGAAGCTCGCGAGCCTCCAACAGATGGCCGAAACTGCCCCTGGTCCGCTATCACACACACACACACACACACACACTGCCACCTCGATGAATGGGAATGTTGGGAGGAAGAGGGAGGAAGTGGAAGATTCTAACGTGACAAAGACTAAAAGAGGAGTCGTGATGCACTACGGGAGAAAATCAGACTAATAATCGTGAAAATGATCAAAATCAAGCGAGACGCAGCCACCAAGGGAAGGAAGGTGGAGAGGAAGATGTTGCCATCAGACAATATCAAGACTGTGCAAAAGAAGAAAAAAAAAAACAAGAGATAAGTCAATGAGGAAAAACTGCTGAAAAACAGAGCCGGGGTCTGAAATTGAATTGTAGATGGAGAGCGGAGCTCCTCTCTCCCTCGCTCCCTCTCTCCATCCCTCCCATCATCCCTCCCTCTCTCCCTCCCTCTTTTATTTATCTCATGCGAAGCCACGCCTCTCTCCTTTCACTTGTCAGTGCATCTATAACAGCGAGCTGTCTACACCGGGGCTGCGCGGGGGGTTGAGATCAGCTCCTCGCTCTGCCTGCAGCGGCGGGAACTAAATCTGAGCGCACGAGGAGCCGACGGGACTGGACGGCAGCGCAGCAGCTCCCCGAACAGGTGCGTGGACGCGTGTGTGTGTGTGTGTGTGTGTGTGTGTGTGCGCAAGCGTGTGGATTCGTCGGCAATGACGGCGTGCGTGCGCGAGTGAATGAGTGAGTGATTGTGTTGCTCTTTCTCTGCCTACAGCAGCTTTGCCCCAGTTTACACTCCAACGCTCTGATCCGTCCTATTTGCCTTTGAGACGCACGTCGCCCAGTCACTCAGTCAGATGCCGCTCTTCCCCGGGGCAGCGCGAGATAAGCCTGCTCGTTCCATCAGATGCTCTGGGCTGAGTCTCTGGATCGCAGCAGCAGCAGCAGCAGCAGCAGCGTTCCTTCCGTTTGCTCTGATGGGAGAAGTTACTTTGCCGTTCTCCGACGTGCGTTCCACCGCCAGGCGCCTTTTGTCTCCGCCGCTCCGTCTCTGAAGTTGCCGTGTTAGTGCACGGCGGCAGCAGCGCCTTCGCCCACCTCCCTCATCCCCGACGACCCGGCCGATGTTTCCCAGCCCCACAGGAGTCGTCCTTCTGAAAATCAACCCGCCACGAGTTTCCCCGACTCGTTCTCCACAAACACGCGTTGCGGTCGTCGTCTCGGCATCGGCTCTGGTGAACTCATCCTGATCCAAACTCGACCGTCGCTGCACTGGTGAATGATTCAATTTTTTTTCTGTGAAAGAGTCACAACAAAAGGCGCTCAGACACACTGGCTGAGAGACTCCTCTTTATAATTCATGCTGTGTAGTCGGCTTTTTAGAAATGGAGTCGCCATTTCAACACTTGTAGCCCCCCCATCCCCCCCTGCCCCCCATGGCAGAGACAGTCCTGCTGGAGCCCGATCAGCTCGGCCCGGGGAGGCGGGCCCCAGTCAATGTGCTCACTATCAGTGTTTTGTCAATATGGTTATGGGTCAGAAGGCTGTGTCATCTCCGAGGGGAGAGGGGTGGAGGGGCGGCTGATGCAGCTGAGTGGAGCAGGAGGAGGGAGGGGGAGGGGGAGGAAGCAAGAGCGCTGACCTAAAGGCTGCAATATTAATGCCCCCACACCCCCACCGCCCCCCTTTCCCTGAACCTGTTTGCAGCGATATACAGGCGGCTGTGTGGAAGCGTGGAAGCTTTTCCCGAGATCCGTTCTCTTAAAGCATTCATTATTTATCCGGCGACGCACTCCGCCGTGGCAGCGGCAGCAGTAACCCCCCTGTCAACTGGCCTCCTTTCTCCTCGCCGCCACACCGGCGGGCTGGAGGTGGAGGAGGAGGAAGAAGGGAGGGTGGAGGAGGAGGAGGAGGAGGAGAAGGCTGCTGCTGCTGCACGCCGGTCCAGCGCAGGACTTCCCAGCTTCCCAGGCCCTGTCGTGTAGTGTATACACACACGCATGCACACGCACACGCGCACCCACCCGAATGTACTCTGTTCAGAATTCTGTTTCCACTGACTAATGAGTGGCGCCGAGTGACGCCCACAAAAAAACGTTCACTTGCTTTGCATCACCTCTGGCAAGAGTCTCCGTCTCGCTTTAGCCATGTGATGGTTTAGTGGGGAGCAGTTGGTTTTTTTTTGAGTGGGGGGTGGGAACGTGGGGTGGGAGGATAGGGAGGGCGTTTGCAGCCGCAGTAAAGCGGCGCGGAGGGAAGTGGGAACTGCTGCCGGCGTGCTTGTACCCGTCGTCCATTGTGCTCTGTGGCTTAAAAATGGCGGCCGCTTGGAGGAGCACCGAGCGGCAAAGTTCACAAAGTTCCGGCTGCTTTTTTGTTTTCTCTTTTTGTTTCTTCGTTTCTGATGCGTGGAAACAATTCGGTTCCCCTGCGTCAACATCACAGTGTGGAGAAATAAGGGGGCAGCGATGGACTGAAACAATATGCAGGCTCAGGCTGGCGAGACCACACCTTCTTACCTACTCTTTGCTAATGATTTAATGTCTGTCGTCGTCAGTGCTGATGCCACTTTTTCTTCTTTCAAAAAAATAGATAGCAACATGCACTCTCAAATAATGTTAATATTAAAGAGCTGCAAGGCCCAATGAATTTGATCCAAAAAATGAAAAACGGCCAGCAACACTCAAGTGTCCATCTCAAACATGTTTAATCATCTCACTGACGGGCATCTGGGACCGACCAGCACAGACCAACAAGTCTCCCCCAGTGGGCATTTTGTTCTTCTTTGCCCTCAGAGTCTTTGTCTCCTCCTCTTGATGTTGTGATGAATATCGCTCCGCTCCGCCAGGTGTTATCGCGCAAAATGACATTTAGATATTGTTGCATCCTTATCTTTTATGCATTACTTTTATGGCCCCTACACACACACACACACACACGTGATCGGTGGGTGAGACGACCTTGAGACCTGTTGATGTTATTTTCAGTAGCCGTGCTGTGAATACATAAGGGGGCCGTGCGGGACTCGGGGGTGCCACATAATGGGGAAGCTCGATGTGCTGTTTTTTCTGCAAGACAACGAAAATGTGCAGCAGGGCCGCCGGTGCAATTGGAAAGAGAGAGAGAGAGAGAGAGAGAGAGAGAGGGAGAGAGAGAGGGAGAGCAGCATAAATATGTATTGTATGCTAATGCGGCGCGGCGTGGCTGTTGACTGGGGCTGTTGATGGAAGCGGAGGACACGCTCCCCTCTCGCCACTTAGCATGTAGAGCTATCGACAAACTGATTGTTGCTCCCCTCCCCTCCGCCTCCGGGCCTCCAGGGCGGCGCTGCGGCGCAGTGACAGGTGGCGGATTTCACTGTCGGCAGCCAAGGTGACACCGCAGGGGCCGTCCCTGTGGGCTGTCTGGGGCCGAGCCCCCCCCCCCGTCAGCTCGTTTTACCGCCACCTTGACCTTTTGCGATCAGGAAACACAGAGGTTGAATTGGCAGGTGCCCTGCAGCTGAGCTTTGCTGCTGAGCCTCCCCCACGGCCGCAGCTCCTCCCTCACGGGTCTGGAGTCTGCAGTGCTAATCTCCCCTCACAGCTGCCGCCAAAAAAGTTTTTTCTCTTTCTTTTTTTAAATAAAAAGAGAAGGTGCACGAAATCTGAAACAGATTCTTCCCCGATACCTTTTCTCTTGTGCACACACGGCGTTATTACATTCCACTCCTGCTCCACACTGATCACACAGACACGGATGTCACGGGCGGAGCGCAAACCTAATAATGTTGGTTTTTGCGGAGAGGACCGAGATAGGGAGACGGCAATTTAATTTCACCCACACTGCCGCGGTGGGGCCGCAGCGGGGACGAGAATGTTTTTTCTTCTTTCGGATCGTGCGAATCCGTCACAATGTTGTAAAACCACTGACTGAAGGGTTTTTACACAAAGTAGCACGAGGACGCCCAGAGCTGTGTGGTCGTGGCACAGAGTGTTGTCCTGGCGATGGAGCAGCAAGGCAGTGTCGTGCAGGTCAGGGCGGATGATGGTGTTTTTCTTCAGTGCATTTCGCTGTAGCACATAGTTTAGTTTCAACCTTGTGCGTCTGTTGTGAGTATCACATATTCCTCCAACAAACACGCCCCAATCCCCCCTTTTGCTGTGTTTTAATTTTGCACAGAACTCGAGTTGAGGACAAGTGTGGTTTAATTATACATTCAGCTGTGGCGCAGGGCTCCTGTAGAAAAACATTCAAGAGGACAGAAAAGCAGCGCTGGTGTGTTTCCACTGCCGCTCCCCCTTCATCTATATGTATGAGACGCTGTTAACAGGTCTTTGCTATGAGGCGGCATCAAGAGATCGCTGTGTAAATCTCAGCGCCAGCGCTCCTCTCAGCGATAATGATACGCTCCCTCTCTCTCTCCCTCTCTTTCTCTCTCTCTCTCTCTCTCTCTCTCACTCGACGGTGTGCCGAGCGCCCCCCCCCCCACCTCCCAAAAAACTGCCACGCTTAGCTGATCGGGTTTAAAGTGGGCAAGAAGAACGGCAAAGAAGATCATGTAGGCTCAGGCTGGCTAGACCACACTTTCTTACCTACTTTGCTAATGATTTAATGTCTGTCGTCACAGTTGATGCCACTTTTTTCTTTCAAAAAATAGATAGCAACATGCCTTTCGCCAATGTTAATATTAAAGAGCTGCAAGGCCCAATGAATTTGATCCAAAAATGAAAACGCCAGCAAATGTTCCGTATGTTTAATCATCTCACTGACGGGCATCTGGGACCCCACCAGCACAGACCAGTCAAGTCTCCAGTGGGGTATTTTGTTCCTTCTTTTGCCCTCAGGTGCCCTTGTGGTCTCCCTCCTGATGTTGTGATGAATATCGTTCGGCCTTCGCTTAGGTGTTATCGCTAAAATGACATTTAGATATTGTTGTATCCTTATCTTTATATGCATTACGGCATGCCCTGCCACACATGCCACACACAGTACACACGTGATCGGTGGGTGAGACGCACCTTTGAGACCTATGTTGATGTTTATTTTCTAGCCGTGTTGTGAATACATAAGGGGCCGCAAGGGACCTTAAAAGTAAGCATAATGGGGAAGCCTTTGATGCTGTTTTTTCTGTAAGACAACTTAAAAATGCAGCAGGGTCACTGTGCAAATTGGAAAGAGAGAGAGAGAGAGAGAGAGAGGAGAGAGAGGTTAGCAGCATAAATATGTACAGTATGCTAATGCGGCGCGGCGTGGCTAAGACTGGGGCTTGATGAAGCGGAGGACACGCCCTCTCTCGCCACTTAGCATGGTAGAGCGCTATCGACAACTGATTGTTGCTCCTCCCCTCCGCCTCCGGCCTCCCAGGCGGCGCTGCCATGAGAGTGACAGGTGGCGGATTACTGCCGGCAGCCAAGGTGGCACTGCAGGCCGTCTCTGTGGCCGGCTGGGCCGAGCCTCCGCCAGCTCATGCTTTCACCGCCCACCTTGACCTTTGCGATCAGGTGTCGTAGAGGCTGGAATTGGCAGGTGCTCCTTGCAGCTGAGCTCTGCTGCTGAGCTTCCTCAGCCACGCCGCAGCCCTCACGGGTCGGGGGTCTGCCGTGCTAATCTCCCCGCCAGCTGCAGCCAAAAGTTTTTCTTCTTTTTTAAATAAAAAGAGAAGGTGCACGTAAATCTGAAGCAGATTCTTCCCCGATAGTTCTTTCTCTTGCACACACGGGCGTTATTGCATCTCCACTCTGCCCACACTGATCACACAGACACTTGATGTCAATACGGGCGGAGTTTAAACACAATATTGGCTTGCGGGAGGACCGAGATAGGAGACGGTACCACCTTTCATCTACTGCCGCTGTACGTAGCGGGACGAGAATGTTTAAGCTTCTTCGGATCGCGGCGTTAATCCGGCTACAACAAGTTGCAAACCACTGACTGAAGCTGAAGTTTTTACGCTGGCAGCACGAGGACGCCCAGAGCTGTGTGGTCGTGGCACAGAGTGCGGTCCCATGCGCGGAGCAGCAAGGCAGTGCTCGTGCAGGTCAGGGCGGTTGATGGTGTTTTTCTTCAGTGCATTTTCATTGTAGCAATATAGTTTAGCTTCAACCTTGTGCGTCTGTCAGGAGTATCACATACACCTCCAACAAACACGCCCTTAATCCTTCTTTGCTGTGTGTGTTTTAATTTTGCACAGAAACTCGAGTTGAGGGACAAGTGTGGTTTAATTATACATTCAGCTGTGGTAAAGGGCTCCTGTAGAAAAATATTCAAGAGGACAGAAAGCAGCGCTTGGTGTGTTTCCAACGTCAGCTCCTCTTCATCTATATGTGCTGACGCGCTGTTAACAGGTCTTCATATGAGGCGAATCAAGAGATCGCTGTGTAAATCTCAGCGCCCAGCGCCTCCTCCCAGCGATAATGGCACCACTCCCTCTCTTCTCTCTCTCTCTCTTTCTCTCTCTCACTCGACGTGTGCTGCCGAGCGCCCCCACCTCCCTAAAACTGCCACGCTTTAGCTGATCGGGCGAAAGTGGGCAAGAAGAACGCCTGCGTGTGCTTCTCCATCCGCGATATTTTCGCTTACGTTTGGAAGTCCGTTGACGTCCACCATCAGATGCCAACTGGCGCCCCCCACTGAGAGGGTTAAAGCGACACCGTGCCTGCTGCAGAGAGCCGACTCCGCTGGCCCATCAGTCCTCAGGGAGCCGGGCGGCCAGAGGCTTCGCGCCCATATCAAACAGCCTCCCCGCCTCTGGGAGTAGAGAAAGAAAGCTCGGTCTGATCTCGGGCGCGCTGCCATCGGCCCCTCGATCCCGAGGTTATCGCCGGCCTTCGCCTGCACTTTGTAAATCATTCATAACGGAATTAGCTGCGCGGTTGCTGAGAGCAGTGATTACACCGCCGCTCTCCTCTTCCTTTTCCATGCTGTTCTTCTGCCGTGGTTGCAACTGTAGCTGCCGCCGCCGCCCCCACTGGGATTGGCTATACGCTGAGGTGTGGCAAGTGCTGAGACCCTCCGCATTAGCGTCAGGCTAAACACGATGGGCAAGCTCGCCTCCCGTGATCCCAGCGCACAAATTGGCGGGGCGCCCAGGTAATGGCAGCCCTAAGTGGATGTTCCAATTACCTGAGCGAAGAATCCGCCAAGATAGACACACACAGGATATGCATTCAAAATAAATAATAAATTAATAAAATGAATAAATAAACATTCTCCAAGACACGGTTGTGTTTATATAAACAGAAAAAAATCGTCTGAAAAGTTTTCTCAAGCAGCGCCTAGGCTCAGGGGCTGAGACGGAATCATTGAGGGGAGCTAAATGAAAAAGCAGAAAACAAAAGGAGTCGCGGACTAATCTCAGCTTCTGCGCTTGCAGGGCGAGACCCTCGGCATGCAGAAAATGCGCCCGACAGCGAGGACCTCGTCGCTGGCCGACTGGTCGGAACCTGAACCTCCTCCACACTCACCTTTGTCACGGTGGCTTTTTTAGTCAGGAGTCCCTCTTGTCTTTCTCATCGCCTGATTGGCCACACTCTGCTTCCCTTATTCTCCATTTTTTTCTGCGTTTGTGTGTGTGTGTGTGTGTGTGTGTGTGTTAGTTACATTCTCCTGGTCCTCTGCGCCAGGCCCGGTCACTCCTTCAACCAGCCCTCCACACAGCTGAGTCTCCCTCAGGGTGTAGCAGCCATTGCTGTGCCTAATAAGGTTTATGGAATTACAGATCTTCGAAATTGGATTTCCTCACTGGGCAAAGCAGCGGGATTGCGGCCCGAGTCCAGCCACATCAAGGTACCCATCGCCGACCTGCCATCGAACCATTTCCTCTTTTTTCTCCTCGCCGAGCCCTCGAGGCTCGGAACGGATCAAAATGCTGACTTTTGTCGCCGGCTCAGGAAGAGTAAATGCACTTAATTAAAATCATCCGGGAATCAGGGCCCCGGGTACCAGTTCCTCCTAGGTGGACTGCTGGTCCCTGACTCCTCCTCCTCCCTCCTCCTCCAGCCGCCCTGGCAACTCCTGACTGTGCTTGATCTAATTCTAATCGGATGGTCCTTTGATCCTGTTCATCTGACACCCAGACTCAACTCAGATTTATCCATCTAAAAGTGCATGTCAATTGGTTTTAATCCTTAAATCTGGCCTCTGTGGAGCAATTTATTCCTAATGACAAAGTAAAGATGTTCCGCACTGCGGAACTACGCTTGAACGGTTGGCTTCCTCTACTAACACCCAGTCTGCCTTTTACACGAAGCTCCATCATCATCAGAAAATACAATTTTAAAAAAGATAGATCGATCTCTCCGCTGTGGCCTGGGATTGTGACCAGAAAATTAAAGAGCTGGGAGGGAAATGAAGTTAGACAGAGAACTGAGAAAAGTATTGGCACGATAAATACACTGAGACGGGTGGTGACGCATTAGGAGAGGTCCACAGTGGCGGCTTAGTGAACTCTTAACTGGCCAGGAGACAGGGCTCAGGTAGAGGAATCATTAGGGGAAGAGTCGGATTTTCCAGCCCACTGAAATCAATCCCCTGCCAGACAGTGAGAACGCAGCCAGTCTGGAAATAAATAATTAAAAAGAAAGTGTCCAGCTCGGCCTTGTCTCCTGCGTGAGGAGCCCACGTATGTCCAGGCCCAACGGAGGGGACGAGAGGAGGAGACCATGGGGGCCTTGACTTCCAGCAGGAATCCTCGCAGTGATTAGCGCCGAAAAACGTCTTCCTGTAGGAGGTTTAATGAACTCATCTTTGGAGATACCAGGGTCCACTGCTACTGCGGGTTGCCGTTGCTGCTGCTGCTGCTGCTGCTGCTGCTGCTGCTGCTGCCGCTGCTGCTGCTGCTGCTGCTCACCCAGCACATATGCAGTATACTGTGCATGCTTCAGTGTCACTTCTCATCATGCCTTTGTAACTCATATGATGCATTTGTCCTGGGCGATGGAGCAGCAAAGCAGTGTAGGTGCAGGTCAGGGCGGATGATGGTGTTTTTTTTCAGTGCATTTGGCTGTAGCACATAGTTTAGTTTTTCAACCTTACAGCGTCTGTTGTGAGTATCACATATTCCTCCAACAAACACGCCCCAATCCCCTTTTGCTGTGTTTAATTTTGCACAGAACTCGAGTTGAGGACAAGTGTGGTTTAATTATACATTCAGCTGTAGGCGCAGGGCTCCCTGTAGAAAAACATTCAAGAGGACAGAAAAGCAGCTGGTGTGTTTCCACTGCCGCTCCCCTTCATCTATATGTATGAGACGCTGTTAACAGGTCTTTTGCTATGAGGTGACATCAAGAGATCGCTGTGTAAATCTCAGCGCCAGCGCTCTCCTCAGCGATAATGATCTCCCTCTCTCTCTCCCTCTCTTTCTCTCTCTCTCTCTCTCTCTCTCTCTCTCACTCGACGGTGTGCCGAGCGCCCCCCCCACCTCCCAAAAAACTGCCACGCTTAGCTGATCGAAGCGAAAGTGGGCAAGAAGAACGTCTCCGTGTGCTTCTCCATCCGGCGATATTTTCGCTCACGTTTGGAAGTCCGTCGACGTCCACCATCAGATGCCAATCTGGCGCCCCCCACTGGAGGGTTAAAGCGACACCCCGCCCGCTGCAGAGAGCCGACTCCGCTGGCCCATCAGTCTCAGGGGAGCCGGCGGCCAGAGGCTTCGGCTCATATCAAACAGCCTCTCCCCGTCTCTGGGGAGTAAGAGAAAAGAAAAGCTCGGCTCTGATCTCGGCGCTATCGGCCCCTCGGATCCCGAGGTTATCGCCGGGCCTTCGCCTGCACTTTTGTAAATCATTCATAACGGAATTAGCTGCGGTTGCTGAGAGCAGTGATTACACCGCTGCGTTCCTCTCTTCCTTTTTCCATGCTGTTCTTCTGCCGTGGCTGCAACTGCAGCTGCCGCTGCCGCTCCCCACTGGATTGGTTGCGACGCCGCTGAGGTGTGCGCTGAGACCCCTCCGCATTAGTCAGGCCAAACACGATGAGCAAGCCCCGCCCTCCCGCATCCCAGCGCACAAATCAATGGGGCTGCGCTCAGGTAATGGCAGCCCTAAGTGGATGTTCCAATTACCTGAGCGAAGAATCCGGCCAAGATAGACACACAGGATATGCATTCAAAATAAATAAATTAATAAATGAATAAATAAACATTCTCCAAGACACGGTTGTGTTTATATAAACAGGAAAAAAATCGTCTGAAAAGCTCCCGCAGCGCTCAGGCTCAGGGCTGAGACGGAATTATTGAGGGAGCGAAATGAAAAAGCAGAAAACAAAAGGAGTCGTGACTAATCTCAGCCTGCGCTGGTGCGAGACCTCGGCATGCAGAAAATGCGCCGACAGCGAGGACTCGTCCCGGCCGACTGGTCGGAACCTGAACCTCCTCCACACTCACCTTGTCACGGTGGCTTTTTGTGTCAGAGTCCCCTCTGTCTTTCTCATCGCTCTGATTGGCCACACTCTGCTTCCCTTATTCTCCATTTTTTTCTGCGTTTGTGTGTGTGTGTGTGTGTGTGTGTGTGTTAGTCACACTCTCCCGGTCCCCTGCGCCAGGCCCGGTCACTCCTTCAACCAGCCCTCCACACAGCTGAGTCTCCCTCAGGGTGTAGCAGCCATTGTTGTGCCTAATAAGGTTTATGGAATTACAGATCTCTGAAATTGGATTTCCTCACTCGGGCAAAGCAGCGGGATTACGGCTCCGAGTCCAGCCACATCAAGGCACGACTGACCTGCCACTGAACCATTTCCCTCTTTTTTCTCTCGCCGAGCCCTCGAGGTCGGAACGGATCAAAATGCTGATTTTGTCGCCGGCTCAGGAAGAGAAATGTACCTCGCAATTAAAATCATCCGGAATCAGGCCCCCGGTACCAGTTCCTCTCAGGTGGACCGCTGGCCCTGACTCCTCCTCCTCCTCCTCCTCCAGCCGCCCTGGCAACTCCTGACTGTGTTTGATCTAATTCTAATCGGATGGTCCTTTTGATCCCGTTCATCTGACACCCAGACTCAACTCAGATTTATCCATCTAAAGTATGTCAATTGGTTTTAATCCTTAAAATCTGGCCTCTGGTGGAGCAATTTATTCCTAATGATGTGCAAAGACGTTCCGTACCGTGAACTACGCTGAACGGTTGGCTTCCTCTGCTAACACCCAGTCTGCCTTTTACACGAAGCTCTATCATCATCAGAAAATACAATTTTAAAAAAAGACAGATCGATCTCTCCGCTGTGGCTCAGATTGTGACCGAAAATTAAAGAGCTGGGAGGGAAATGAAGTTAGACAGAGAACTGGAGAAAAGTATTGGCACGATAAATACACTGAGACGGTGGTATTCATTAGGAGAGGTCCACAGTGGCGGCTTAGTGAACTCTTAATTGGCCAGGAGACAGGGGCTCAGGAAGAGGAATCAATAGGGGAAGAGCCGGATTTTCCAGCCCACTGAAATCAATCCTGCCAGACAGTGAGAACGCAGCCAGTCTGGAAATAAATAATTAAAAAAGAAAAAATCCAGCTCGGCCTTGGCCCTGAGTGGAGGAGCCCACGTATGTCCAGGCCCACGGAGGGGACGAGGAGGAGACCAAGGGGGGGTCTGACTTCCAGTGAATCCCTGCAGTGATTAGCGCCGAAAAATGTCTTCCTGTAGGAGGCTTAATGAACTCATCTTTGGAGATACCAGGGTCCACTGCTGCTGCTGCTGCTGCTGCTGCTGCTGCTGCTGCTGCTGCTGCTGCTGCTGCTGCTGCTCACCCAGCACATATGCAGTATACTGTGCATGCTCTAGTGTCACTTCCCATCATGCCTTTGTAACTCACATGATGCATTTGGCTCATCAGAACCATTCTGGAGAACGTCACTTACAGACACATCAGGATGCAGCCAATCAGAAGGAGCTGAGACACAGCAGCGTGTACGGCATTGATGATGTCAGAAAATCTCTTTTGTGGTCATTTTCTGGCCTTTTAAACAACGAACAGAACAAAACTGAAAAATCTACATTAGAAAGATTGGCTCTGAATCACCTTTCAGGTCACAGTCGTCCTGTCAGCCAAAGGTGTGTATTTTTGTATTACGGTCTATGGGGAAAATGCTTTTTGGGCCCATGGGATTTTTGCTGCAGTACCGTGAGTGGCCACTGGCACCGCCATATTGCCAGTCTGGTATCCAGTTCTTATAATATACCCATGCTTCGTAGTCACAACAGCACGATTACCCACTACATGTAGGCTGAGCAGCTTCTGCTGAATGTAAAATTCATTTCGGATGGGTAATTGTTCTGAGAATAAGCTCCGCCCCCTCAGGCTACTGACTATCAGGCTAAGCGGAGGCGATGGAGGAAAAAATAGATAGATGGACGGATTATGATGTGAGCTTTACCACTCCTCCATAATGCCACTGTCTTCATGGGGATCCAAAAAGACGCCAGCTGCGGTTTGTCTCCACCGCCGCCGAGTCACCTGACTGCTTTTGTTTTGCGCTTTCTGTCATTACTGCTTTGTTCGAAAAACGCCAGCCCAGTTTGAGGGGAGGTTTGCCAGGAGGCGGAGATTATTGCCACTAATAAAACATGATTCATTAACACAGGAGTGCTTTATGGAAAAGGAATATTAAATGAACCCGCTGGGAGTATTTTTTACTCCACCGCTCAAAATAGTCCTTTTTTTCACCCTCCCCCCCACCTCCATCTCCCTCCGCCTCCTCTCCACCGGCAAGCTCCGCCTGGGTAATAGCCGTCTCCTGTGCCGCCACTTTTTGATGTATCATCCTCTCGCCCACATCAAGGACGAGGCCAGGTGTCGCATTTTTCTCTGCAAGGTGCTGCGCCTGTCACACTGCCTTGTCACCCACAGCCGGCTCCTCTCCTCCTCCTCCTCCCTCCATCCCTCCTTCATTCCCTCCTTCCCCCACTCCTCCTCCTACTCCTCCTCCTGCAGCTCTGATTATTCATATTAAACCCGTCACTCTTTATTTTTAGCCGGAGAAAAGGAAATTAAATCTTTCTCCCCTTGTCTTTTCACTTTTCAGTCGCATGCCATCAGCTTCTGTAGATATGATCTTTGAAATAAATAAATAAATTAAAATGTGTCAGAATGAATGATGGTGCGGCTGTTTTGCTCTCCAGTTACACAAGTGAAATTCCTCCTCCGCGCCGCCGCGTCCTTGGCTTCAGAAGTGGGAAGCTGGCCGGTTATGCGCTTAAGCTCCATGGTAATATGCGCTACAGCGCAGAGCGAAAGCGGTTCGCAGGCGCCTCCGGCTCCTTTTTATTGCTCCAGACGGACACGCTGACAGACGGACGGGCGCAGGTGCGCAGGCCCGGCGCTGCTCTTTGATGGGCTGGCTGGGGTCAGAGGCGTGGCCTTGGCAGCCAGACCCTCCAGGGTTTAGACGGGTCTGCCGCCTCCGTTTATTCTGGGCCCCTTCTGTACACGACAGGTGCCAGAATCGTGCACGGCAACTCCAAGAACTGCGCCGCAAAGTGTATCTGAGCCTCCGCCCAGAGACGCACGAGGTGGTTATGGAGTTGTCAAAATGTCTGGACGCTGACGCCCATCAGGATCAGACAGTTACACACCTGTCAGTTTGCCACCGCTGACAATCGCGAAATCAAGACGGCCGGACACAGAAATGGGCATCTGCCAACTGAACAGTGACAGTTGAATCTCTGCTGTTTATTTTGTTTATTGGCACAAATGGTTATAAAAAGTAAAACATAAATATGTTTTCACTTAAATAAAGCCCATAGACATCAATAACTTGTGCATAGAGAGCAGGTGTAATGACAAGGAGACCATGTTGTATCGCAGCCCAGAACACGGTCTTGCTAATGTAACACAATGTTCCCTTTTTCTGGGATTTTCACCCTGATTTCACAGCTGCTACAAGAAAGACTCGAGGTCAAGTGGGGCGTGAGAAAAAAACATGAGCTTTGCGGATGCTAAAAAATGGAATCCAAGGCACTCTTCTTTAAATAGAAAAAACATCAGGGGTGATGAAGGTTGAGGTTTAAACACGTGGGCTGTAAACCACATGTTTTAATCTATTTCTCTGTGAGATAGCACATTGAAAATAAAGGCTTTTATATTTAAAGAGTGGTGCCTTGGATTCCCTTTTTGATGTCTTTGTTTTCCCACCAAAGAGCACCCTTCATCACATGAACCTTCTGAGCACTCTGGACTGTCTTTTTTGTCATTATAGATGCTACTGACTTACACACTGGCTCCTCAGAGGAGCCCGTCTCACTTCATCAGTGAGGTATTAGTGTGTTGAGTTAGACTTTCTTTCCAAGGCTGTCTGTGTTTTTCACCACGTGTTTTCTTAAAAGCGAACAAGTTGAAATTTTCACCACTGGCCGCAATTGATTGTAGTGATTGTTATGGGGCGAATGAGTCTTGCATAACACGGAAGAATAGGAAAAGTTCTCTTACACAGCCAGCGTATTTACGATCAGATGTTTTTTTCAGTACCTCATCTGGAAGAGGTCTGATTAAACGCCGTCAGACCAAGCGATCTGCCGCTGCAGCCTTCACACCAGCAGTCCGATATTCTTCCTTTTTTTTTTTTTTGCAGGTGACGTGGTGGCTGACAGGCAAACATCAGAGTGGTTTGTCGGCACCGCCATATTGCCAGTCTGGTATCCAGTTCTTATAATATACCCATGCTTCGTAGTCACAACAGCACGATTACCCACTACATGTAGGCTGAGCAGCTTCTGCTGAGTGTAAAATTCATTTCGGATGGGTAATTGTTCTGAGAATAAGCTCTGCCCCCTCAGGCTACTGAGGAGGCGATGGAGGAAAAAATAGATAGATGGACGGATTATGATGTGAGCTTTACCACTCCTCCATAATGCCACTGTCTTCATGGGGATCCAAAAAGACGCCAGCTGCGGTTTGTCTCCACCGCCGCCGAGTCACCTGACTGCTTTTGTTTTGCGCTTTCTGTCATTACTGCTTTGTTCCGAAAAACGCCAGCCCAGTTTGAGGGAGGCTCTGCCAGGAGGCGGAGATTATTGCCACTAATAAAACATGATTCATTAACACAGGAGTGCTTTATGGAAAAGGAATATTAAATGAACCCGCGGGAGTATTTTTACTCCACCGCTAAAAATAGTCCTTTTTTTTCACCCCTCCCCCCACCTCCATCTCCCTCCGCCTCCCTCTCCACCGGCCGCTCCGCCGGGGTAATAGCCGTCTCCTGTGCCGTCACTTTTTGATGTATCATCCTCTCGCCCACATCAAGGACGAGGCCAGGTGTCGCATTTTCTCTGCGGTGCTGCGTCTGTCACACTGCCTTGTCACCCACAGCCGGCTCCTCTCCTCCTCCTCCTCCCTCCATCCCCTCCTTCATTCCCTCCTTCCCCCCACTCCTCCTCCTACTCCTCCTCCTGCAGCTCTGATTATTCATATTAAACCCGTCACTCCTTTATTTTAGCCGGAGAAAAGGAAATTAAATCTTTTCTCCCCCTTGTCTTTTCACTTTTCAGTCGCATGCCATCAGCTTCTATAGATATGATCTTTGAAATAAATAAATAAATTAAAATGTGTCAGAATGAATGATGGTGCGGCTGTTTTGCTCTCCAGTTACACAAGTGAAATTCCTCCTCCGCGCCGCGTCCTTGGCTTCAGAAGTGGGAAGCTGGCCGGTTATGCGCTTAAGCTCCGTGGTAATATGCGTCACAGCGCAGAGCGAGCGGTTCGCAGGCGTCTCCGGCTCCTTTTATTGCTCCAGACGGACACGCGGACAGACGGACGGGCGCAGGTGCGCAGGCCCGGCGCTGCTCTTTGATGGGCTGGCTGGGGTCAGAGGCGTGGCCTTGGCAGCCAGACCCTCCAGGGTTTAGACGGGTCTGCCGCTCCCGTTTATTCTGGGCCCCTTTCTGTACACGACAGGTGCCAGAACGTGCACGGCAACTCCAAGAACGCGCGCAAAGTGTATCTGAGCCTCCGTCCAGAGACGCACGAGGTGGTTATGGAGTTGTCAAAATGTCTGGACGCTGACGCTCCATCAGGATCAGACAGTTACACACCTGTCAGTTTGCCACCGCTGACAATCGCAAATCAAGACGGCCGGACACAGAAATGGGCATCTGCCAACTGAACAGTGACAGTTGAATCTCTGCTGTTTATTTTGTTTATTGGCACAAAATGGCTATAAAAAGTAAAACATAAATATGTTTTCACTTAAATAAAGCCCATAGACATCAATAACTTGTGCATAGAGAGCAGGTGTAATGACAAGGAGACCATGTTGTACCGCAGCCCAGAACACGGTCTTGCTAATGTAACACAATGTTCCCGTCTTTTCTGGGATTTTCACCCTGATTTCACAGCTGCTACAAGAAAGACTCGAGGTCAAGTGGGACGTGAGAAAAAAACATGAGCTTTGCGGATGCTAAAAAAATGGGAATCCAAGGCACTCTTCTTTAAATAGAAAAAAACATCAGGGTGATGAAGGCTGAGGCCGAAACACGTGGGCTGTAACCCACATGTTTTAATCTATTTCTCTGTGAGATAGCCATTGAAAATAAAGGCTTTTTATATTTAAAGAGTGGTGCCTTGGATTCCCCTTTTTTGATGTCTTTGTTTTCCCACCAAAGAGCACCTTCATCACATGAACCTTCTGAGCACTCTGGACTGTCTTTTTTGTCATTATAGATGCTACTGACTCTTACACACTGGCTCCTCAGAGGAGCCCGTCTCACTTCATCAGTGAGGTATTAGTGTGTTTAGTTAGACTTTCTTTCCAAGGCTGTCTGTGTTTTTCACACGTGTTTTCTTAAAAGCGGAACAAGTTGAAATTTTCACTCACTGGCCGCAATTGATTGTGATTGTTATGGGCGAATGAGTCTTGCATAACACGGAAGAATAGGAAAAGTTCTCTTACACAGCTGCGTATTTACGATCAGATGTTTTTTTCAGTACCTCATCTGGAAGAGGTCTGATTAAAACGCCGTCAGACCTGCGATCTGCCGCTGCAGCCTTCACACCAGCAGTCCGATATTCTTTTTTTTTTGCAGGTGACGTGGTGGCTGACAGGGCAAACACGGTGGTTTGTCTCCGTGTGGCCCGGCTGGTGACAGTGTTTCAGTGTGAAGCAGATGTCTGGCCATCCTTGGGGAACGTACGGAGGAATAGGGGGGCAGAAGGAGGAGATGGTGGAGGAGGAGGGGGAGGTGGAGGAGGAGGAGCAGTGACTGGGAGTGGCAACTGGTCCCACAATGGGCACCGCGTGGCGCCTCAGTCAAGCAGGGCCGGCGTCGTGCACCGTGTGAGTCGCTCCGTGCGCAGGATCGGCAGATTTGAAGAAGCAAAGCGGTGCGATAAGAGCCGTGCTGAATGTGTTTTGTGGCTCCTCTTTGCAAGTTGCTTATGTTCATCCACTCTGAAATGTGTTTCCTCGCAGCGCTTGGCAGTCGGAGGCGGACTTCTGCGCGAGCGGCCAACATCAGAGGCAGCTTTTCAGGAAAGGAAGGTAACGCCGCTGACCTCGTACACAGTGTGAAAATGTTCTCCTGCTCGCACACACACACACACACACACACACACACACACACACACTCTGTGCTGCTGGTCAGCCGTGTCTGCCACTCGTGCCCCCCCTTCCTCTCCTGCCGCCTGCCTAATTTTCCATTTCTTAGCCTATCTGGGTGCCGGCGCTCCATCTGAGCCCGCTGCTCCTGATTATTGTTGCTGTTTCCATGGATGCCGCAGACCTCAGAGGGAGCGAGCGGCTCAGCGGGCTGGGCTACAGTCAAGTCAACTCTTTTATTTACCGCCGGCAACAGATTCAGCCGCCTCTGTCGCCAGCTCGCGCGTCGTCAGCCGCTCTGGAAATCACTTCACCTCATTTGAACTGCGTGCCAGTGATTAGCATCTCCTTCTGCACCAGGCAGGAGATGTCTATTGTCGGTCCACGCCGAGATGGAATCGATGATCAAAGGGAATTGTAACGCGACTGCGCGGCAGCCGCGGCGGCGTCCTCCTCGCTGCGGCCAAGCACTCCGAAAAAAAATAATTCGAGAGAGAGAAATAAAGCCAGAAAGGGAAGATTGTCAGGGTCAGGATGACGTTTTCTGTTCCGTCAATGATTTTTCATAAAAGCCATTTAAGGGAGAGCAGGAATAGCATATAAAAGCCATATACATTGTTGTTTGTCTGTTAATCTGAACAGTTTTTTCCCACTTTGGAATAGATCATAAATGAATAATTTTACACACATATTAATAAATGATAATATAATAATAAATAGTTGAACGCCACCAATCTACCTTGTATTGAAAGCTTGTTATGAAGTATCAACATTCCTTGAAAATAGTTCACAAAAAGGAATATTTTTTACAACAGCAGACGTGTTTTTCAATAAGGCAGTAAGTCGCGGTGACCCGCCCACGTTGCTGTCTCCACTTGTTGGCGCCGCTGTTGGCTGTTTCCCAGCTACATGCTGCTGCTGCTGCTGCCGCCGCCGCGATCAGACTCATCCTGTGCGAACAGTTGGATGGCAGAGGAGGCTGCAGCTCTCAGCACATGTGGCCACATTATGCACACAGCTGGGCACAGCTGACTCATTAGCACTTGCAAAAACATCAGTACGTGACTGTAATCAGTTCTCCTGTCTGATTAGCAAACAAAACTTCTCGTCTGAAAGCAGCTCCCGATGTTACCCAGACATCTCCATGTATTTTTTGCTTTCTGGGGGGGAGGAAAAAAAAAACTCACACCTGGTTTTGCATCTTTTTACTTCATCAAGCATGCGAAGGAGGTAAACTTTGATTTTTTTTTTGTGTCTGAACCTAAGCGGCGTGGCAGGTGAATGATGTGCCTTTGCTGTGCTATTCTGTTTGAGGACTGATCTCCACTTCAAAACCCCGAGCACGAGGACACCGCTCACCTCTCTCCCTCTTTCTTGCTGCTCCTCTGGCTCGCAGCGCGGGCCTTTGGCAGTGCAGGATATTAAAAAGCAGGGCTTGAAGAAGAGAAGCTCTTCAGAGGTGCAGTTCATCTGCCTGAGACTTTATCACTTTTTCTTTTTCTCCCTCCCAAGACACCGTCCCCTCACCGTCCGCCGCCGCTCCGCTTGTTTGCGGGGGCCTTTTGAAATGTCTTTTTTTCCATTGTTTGCAGCCGGTTGCATAAGATGCTTTTGATACTTTGTGAGTGACAAAGGGATATTCTCCCTTTAGACCATGCCGCATTAGAGTCTGTTCTTTCTGGCAAGCCTCCCCTGGGACGCAGCCCCTCCCCCCCGGGGAATGTGAAACACATTCCCTTTTTTTCTTCCCCCTGGGAGCAATTTCCCCGACCCTCAGTTTCAATTTTATTTATTTATTAATTTACCCGCACATGCAAGATGGGGACTGCCAGCTCGCCTTCTGCCCACTGATTAAAAGTCAAATATTAAAGTGCTCTGTTGTGCGCTCGCCCTAATTGATTCTTTCCGCTGGGTGCACACAGAATGGGCTGACAGCAGGCGATACCAGGCTTTGTCAACATCGGGCATGCTGCCTGACTCGGGACGGCACCCCAATAAAAAAAGCCCCCTGTGAGCGTGCCAACCTGCGGCGCCACACACAGAGGACCGGGCCGCTCGGCTCTCTGGCAGGGCTTCACGGTCGCAGCGCAGAGGGAAGAACGCTCTTTGCTGTGTGTTTCCGTCAGGGTCTAGAGTTTGGGAGGAAGTGAGCGCATGCTCGTGTGTCTCTTTTTAACAATTGCAAAACCATTCTAAAGTTCCAGAGATTGTCACATCTCTGAAGATGCAATATTTGTCCTGTTTGCAGTCCCGGCCGGGGATTGGATCCAGAACCTACCAGTCTCAGGGCGAACACTCTCCCACTAGACCGCTGAGCTGGCTGGTTCTGCTGACTTGTGCGATCGGGGCGACGGCGGCGGAGAAACTGAAGGTTTGATTCCACCGAAGGTAGCGAGGAGCTTCCTCCCCCATCCAGGGTTGCCACCGTCATGAAAAACCTGGAAAAGTCATGGAATTTGTAAATGTAATTTCCATGCCTAGCAAATGCATTTTCCATGCCGAGGAAAGTTGTCAAAAAGTTGTTTGCAAAATCACTGAAACTTTCGGAAAAGTCATGAAATTTGCCCTTACGAACTGGCAGAATTTGTCTGTTGTTCTACTTTAATGTCGGCTCTGCTTCGCCCCGGCATCCCGTGTGTCTATCAGAGCTACAGCTCCGTGATTAGAATAAGCCTAGCCGACCAGCTGCGCCTGTGTAGTTTAGTCATGTCAAGACATGTGAACCTTTGCCAACTAAATTGGCTGAAAATAAGAAAGGTCATGGAAAAGTCACGATGAAGTTTTGAAATTTGTCAGTGAAGACGAGTGGGAACCCTGCCTGTCCTCTCCCAGCGCTCCCGCCGTGGAGATAATTGCTTTAATGGCTTTTAATCGCAGCTGCGCTTTAACAAGGGGCTTACAAAACAAGGAGATGACACTGACTATGTCATCGTGCTCTCCTCCGTCTTGGCGGAGGAGGCCTGCATTCGACTGCCCTTCGCCGAACCACATTGTGGAGATAATTAATTGAATCTGTGCGGCAGTAAAGCTGTGCCCACCCCTGCACCCCCCCATACATCCCAGCTCCTCTTCCCGCCGCTTTGCCCGCCGGATTTAGAGTCCCTGTCTGGAAGCGACTTGCGCTCCACCATTTATTTTTAATGCCGCTCTATTTCCCCATGCATGCTCGGGAGCGGCGAGCGATATGGGCAGAACACAACAGTCATTAAGCGCAGACGTTCACCCACAACGCTTTTCTCATGAATCTGATTGACCTTTGGGCGCGGCGCCATCCCCGGTAAAAAGGTTATGGGCTGTTAATCTCGCAGAGAAAAAAGCCGAGTGTGTCCCCCGTCGCCGTCTTTTGTCCGATGCTTTATGTTCCCCGTCGGAAGCCGACAGGAAGGTGTGATGGAGAGGTGCAAAGGTGTCCGTAGGTCGGGGGAGGAGGCGGGTGGAGGGGTGACAGAGGCCCGAGAGCTGCGGTAATTAGCCCATTAGCCAAAGTGTGTGGAGCTCTGACGCCAGTAGGGAACAGTTTTCTGGAGGAGGACGCGGTCGCAAATCTACCTTCTGTGCACGACGCGCACGTGCGACGGATGCAGCGACAGTCTGAGAGCGACAGCCAGTTTGCCACAAAGGCAGCGCCCCCCTGCCACCCCTGGAGTGAAGGCCAGAGGAAAGTAATTGCGGTGTCACCCCCCCACAACCCCCAACCCTCCCTGGGGATGGAGCAGGGTTTCATTTCTGCCTCCCTCCACGCTGGAGATCCCCAGAGAGGGGGTCCGAAAGGCTGAGTGGAGGTGGTGGTGGTGGTGGTGGTGGCGAGGTCATGATCAACAACCACAGGAGGAGGAGAAGGAAGCGGGGGGTGGGGGGAGGGGCTGACATCTGGCTGGCTGCCATGCTGACAGGAGCTGTAAATGGAGGCTAATAGGAGCGAGTCGAGTGGGAGTCGAGTGCCGTGACCTTAACACGGCGCGGCTGAGGCAGGTGGAGGGAGAGGAGCAGGTAGAGACAGGAAGACACAGAACTGTCAGGTCTGAAAGAGTGTCTTCTACTCTCACACGTTTTAATTTGAATCCTCTAGCAGGTCAGAACGGCAGGTTTTCATACCATAACTATTTTTTTCCAACATAAACGGGCTTTTACACTACCAGTCAAAACTTTGGACACACCTGTTTCTTCTTTAGCTTTTAATACTTTCTACAGCGTAGATACATACTGAAGCCAGTATGTGTCCAATCTCTGGACACATGCTTCTGATTACATACAATGGTAGTGTATGTTGTAGTTCTTATAATATATTGTATACGTGTAATGGTGTACGTGTAACGGTGTCTACTCTGTTAGTCATTGGGAATGTTTCCTGGCTAAGTGTGAACATGTGTGGGTGTTCAGAATCAACATCTAAATATTCATTTTCGACTTTGCTTTTTGATTGCGTCGGTGCTTCTCCTGAGAGTTTTTAAGACTTAAACAGTTTTATCCTATTTTATCCTTGTATTACCGGCAGACAAAACCTCAATTATCTCAGTCATCCAGTTCTGGTCCGTGTAAATATCCGGGGCTTCCCGCAGGCACATTCCAAAACCACTCACCCCACTGACTTTTTATCATTTTTATATCCCAATTCTTACGGCAAAAAGACCCAACAGGAGTTGATCCAGTCTGTGGCTCCACTGGAGGGGAGGTCCGGTCCTCGGCGGAGGGAGATCAATCTGAGCTCTATTAAAAGGCTGCCAAGCCCGTCGCAACCCAATACAATATCAATATCGCAGCACCACAGGGAGACCCGGGGAGCTGTTAGGGGCTGCCGTGGCCAGCTTGACTGTCGTTAGCACAGCGGCGGCGTGCCAAAGACCCCACCCCCCCCAAACCCTCTCCTCGTATCCCCCTTACCCACCCACAGTCCCAAACACAGGTCAGGACAGACAGATGGGCTGTCTGGGCAGCCTTCCCAGGGACCACTCAGAGGAGATGAATACCAACCTGTGGATGAGGAGACAGCTTCACTTCCCTCGTGGACGGATGATGTTTTCTGTACGCTGCCGTTCCGCCGCCGGCTTGTTTGTTTGGCCACGGTTGTTTTCTGTCTCGCTGATTCACCGCTGAGAGATAATCGATCAGGGCAATTATGCTTTTTGTTCAAATAAAGGCAAATACAAACCGTGTGGTTGAATTAAGAATACACACACACACTTCCGGGCCTGAAGGAAAATTGTTTTTTGTTGTTTTTTATCCTTTTTCATACTTGCCAAGAGTCCTGCTGGGAAAACCACAGGGACTGAATGGGCTCCTGTGGGGTTTTTCCGAGCCGAGAGCTAATCGGGAGGAGTATAAGTGGCCATGCATAGAAAGCCTGTGTAATTCAGGTGCTTGAATGAGGTCTCCCTCTGTGGCCCTGGTCTAACCCCCGTGTGTTCCGATAGGGAGGGAAGGATCAGGCCGTGCGCCTAAACCCTCCAACCCCCACGAGTAATCCGCCGACAAAGGGGCAGAAAGAAAGGCCGACGCTGAGGAGGGTGAGGCGGGGAGGAGAGGATGGGAGGTGAGAACAGAGAATGGCAGGAGTGAAGAAGAAGTGGTTGCAGCCACTCCAGCCCGGAGTGAAACACTCCACAGTCCTCGTGCCTCCCACAGATGCCTGCCGCCCCTCCGCATGAAGCATCCTTTACGCCCACCCTTCATCAGCAGCGGAGTGAGAGAGAGATTCCCAGAGTCCGGCGCCACCAGCGCCACCGCCCCCTCAAACTGTGACTCCCAGCCGGCGTATCGATCTGCAATCCTGTCGGCCGGTTTGTTTACTGAAAATTGAAACCGATAGTGGCTGCAATCAGCATTAAGCCGGGCAGCGTTAAGCGGCAGCCGCTGCAGGTGCGAATTTGATGATGCAAGAGTGCCAGCGTGCAATTAAAAGGCAACAGATGACAGTTGAAAAGAGCCCGCAGTGCTCAACCAGCACTGGCATTCAAGTTGATCTCAAAGTGATTAAAGTCATATGCATTTTTTTCAAACCGACAGATACCATATAATCTAAGAGGAAACACTTTCACAGAGCACAGCAGCACAGCTGCACTGTGCAACACTAAATGTAACTGAAATGTGCAGAAGAAGCACATGACCTGTCAGACTTTAGTCATTTTCAAATAAACTTTCTAAAAGAAGGTTAAACAGATGCAGCACAGATGAACTGGACTGAGGCGGCTTGGTAAAGTCTTGCTCTGGTGTCATTTTATCGACCCATTATTGAAATAATTTGATTGATAAAAGTGTGATAAAGCACCTGGACGATCAAGGTTCTTTATCTTTGTCCCCTTTTCAAAACATTTTTGGAACTTTTTGAAGAAAACACTTCTGAACTTTGTAGCTCAGCGTCGTGTCCATCTTTGCTTTGTATTTTGTTTCCATTACTTTAATGCCTTTTAGAAGAAGTCAGCGACAGTCTGAGAGCGACAGGCAGTTTGCCACAAAGGCAGCGCCCCTGCCACCCCTGGGTGAAGGCCAGAGGAAAGTAATTGCGGTGTCACCCCACAACCCCAACCCTCCTGGGGATGGAGCAGGGTTTCATTTCTGCCTCCCTCCACGCTGGAGATCCCAGAGAGGGGGTCCGAGCTGAGTGGTGGTGGTGGTGAGTGGAGGGGTGGTGGTGGTGGTGGTGGCGAGGTCATGATCAACAACACAGGAGGAGGAGAAGGAAGCGGGGGTGGGGGAGGGGCTGACATCTGGCTGGCTGCCATGCTGACAGGAGCTGTAAATGGAGGCTAATAGGAGCGAGTCGAGTGGGGTCGAGTGCCGTGACCTTAACACAGCGCGGCTGAGGCAGGTGGAGGGAGAGGAGCAGGTAGAGACAGGAAGACACAGAACTGTCAGGTCTGAAAGAGTGTCTTCTACTCTCACGTTTTAATTTGAATCCTCTAGCAGGTCAGAACGGCAGGTTTTCATACCATAACTATTTTTTCCAACATAAGCGGGCTTTTACACTACCAGTCAAAAGTTTGGACACACCTGTTTCTTCTTTAGCTTTTAATACTTTCTACAGCGTAGATACATACTGAAGCCAGTATGTGTCCAATCTCTGGACACATGCTTCTGATTACATACAATGGTAGTGTATGTTGTAGTTCTTATAATATATTGTATACGTGTAATGGTGTGCGTAACGGTGTCTACTCTGTTAGTCATTGGGAATGTTTCCTGGCTAAGTGTGAACGTGTGTGGGTGTTCAGAATCAACATCTAAATATTCATTTTCGACTTTGCTTTTTGATTGCGTCGGTGCTTCTCCTGAGAGTTTTTAAGACTTAAACAGTTTTATCCTATTTTATCCTTGTATTACCGGCAGACAAAACCTCAATTATCTCAGTCATCCAGTTCTGGTCCGTGTAAATATCCGGGGCTTCCCGCAGGCACATTCCAAAACCACTCACCCCACTGACTTTTTATCATTTTTATATCCCAATTCTTACGGCAAAAAGACCCAACAGGAGTTGATCCAGTCTGTGGCTCCACTGGAGGGGAGGTCCGGTCCTCGGCGGAGGGAGATCAATCTGAGCTCTATTAAAAGGCTGCCAAGCCCGTCGCAACCCAATACAATATCAATATCGCAGCACCACAGGGAGACCCGGGGAGCTGTTAGGGGCTGCCGTGGCCAGCTTGACTGTCGTTAGCACAGCGGCGGCGTGCCAAAGACCCCACCCCCAAACCCTCTCCTCGTATCCCCCTTACCCACCCACAGTCCCAAACACAGGTCAGGACAGACAGATGGGCTGTCTGGGCAGCCTTCCCAGGGACCACTCAGAGGGAGATGAATACCAACCTGTGGATGAGGAGACAGCTTCACTTCCCTCGTGGACGGATGATGTTTTCTGTACGCGGCCGTTCCGCCGCCGGCTTGTTTGTTTGGCCACCGGTTGTTTTCTGTCTCGCTGATTCACCGCTGAGAGATAATCGATCAGGGCAATTATGCTTTTTTGTTCAAATAAAGGCAAATACAAACCGTGTGGTTGAATTAAGAATACACACACTTCCCGGGGCCTGAAGGAAAATTGTTTTTTTGTTGTTTTTTATCCTTTTTCATACTTGCCAAGAGTCCTGCTGGGAAAACCACAGGGACTGAATGGGCTCCCTGTGGGGGTTTTTCCGAGCCGAGCTAATCGGGAGGAGTATAAGTGGCCATGCATAGAAAGCCTGTGTAATTCAGGTGCTTGAATGGAGGTCTCCCCTCTGTGGCCCTGGTCTAACCCCGGTGTGTTCCGATAGGGGAGGGAAGGATCAGGCCGTGCGCCCCTAAACCCCCTCCAACCCCCCACGAGTAATCCGCCGACAAAAGGGGCAGAAAGAAAGGCCGACGCTGAGGAGGGTGAGGCGGGGGGAGGAGAGGATGGGAGGTGAGAACAGAGAATGGCAGGAGTGAAGAAGAAGTGGTTGCAGCCACTCCAGCCCGGAGTGAAACACTCCACAGTCCTCGTGCCTCCCACAGATGCCCGCCGCCCCTCCGGCATGAAGCATCCTTTACGCCCACCCTTCATCAGCAGCGGAGTGAGAGAGAGATTCCCAGAGTCCGACGCCACCAGCGCCACCGCCGCCCTCAAACTGTGACTCCCAGCCGGCGTATCGATCTGCAATCCTGTCGGCCGGTTTGTTTACTGAAAATTGAAACCGATAGTGGCTGCAATCAGCATTAAGCCGGGGCAGCGTTAGCGGCAGCAGCCGCTGCAGGTGCGAATTTGATGATGCAAGAGTGCCAGCGTGTAATTAAAAGGCAACAGATGACAGTTGAAAAGAGCCCCGCAGTGCTCAACCAGCACTGGCATTCAAGTTGATCTCAAAGTGATTAAAGTCATATGCATTTTTTTCAAACCGACAGATACCACATATAATCTAAGAGGAAACACTTTCACAGAGCACAGCAGCACAGCTGCACTGTGCAACACTAAATGTAACTGAAATGTGCAGAAGAAGCACATGACCTGTCAGACTTTAGTCATTTTCAAATAAACTTTCTAAAAGAAGGTTAAACAGATGCAGCACAGATGAACTGGACTGAGGCGGCTTGGTAAAGTCTTGCTCTGGTGTCTTTATCGACCCATTATTGAAATAATTTGATTGATAAAGTGTGATAAAGCACCTGGACGATCAAGGTTCTTTATCTTTGTCCCCTTTTCAAAACATTTTTGGAACTTTTTGAAGAAAACACTTCTGAACTTTGTAGCTCAGCGTCGTGTCCATCTTTGCTTTGTATTTTGTTTCCATTACTTTAATGCCTTTAGAAGAAGTCAACAAAAAAGCTAGCCACCACATGTGCTGCCTAGACCATCAAGTTTTGTATTTAGAAACAGTAGCGTTGCTCTTTGCAGCCTAATTACTATTTTTCTAATTAATTTTTGTTTGTTTGTTTTTTAGCAATTCCTTGAAGCAGCAACAGTTTAATCATGCAAAAGTCATGAAAAGTCACTTGGCTGCCCCGAGGTCTCAGTGAGATAGTTTGGGTCGGCCAAACAATCCCCCCCCTGTGCCCCCCAACCAACCAACCCCCCCGGCTGATTTGTCACTAATCCATTTAGTTGAGATGTGACACACTGTTGGGCTTTTGCTTCTGCTCAATAAGTGCCAATAGCAAGTGGCCATCACTCAGCAGGCTGTCCTGTCCACCAGCTTGCTCACTTGTTTCAGCTGTCACCCCCCCACCTCACCCTCCACCTCACCCCCACCCCCCCTTCCTCTCAACAGAGCTGGCGATTGTGCCGCTGCTTTCCGACTCAGCGCCACTGGCTTTCCCATACCCACCTCAATGGGCCAGGAAAGGGCTGGGACGCCCTCCGACTGCAAAGCAGCCGCCTGGGTTTTTTTTTTTTGGTTTTTGTTTTGTTGTTTTTTTTCCCTCCCCCCCTCCTACATCTGAATGAACCCATCCCACAAGTGAAAATGGCCACGTATTTACAAAACGCCATTGACAGTTTTTTTTTTCTCATTCTCCCGGTCTGAGACCGCGAGGGGCGGGGCTGACACCGGGACAATTGGCCCTCTGTTTGTGTTTCTCTCTCACACCTCTGTGTTCTCTTTTGGAGCGCACCGCCACCGCTGCGGCCCGGCCCGGCCCGGTGGAGGAGGGGTGGCGGGGGGGAGGTAAATGGCGTGACCCCGCCGCTGACCCGGATTGAAGGGAGAAAAACCCCCTGTAGACCACCACGCTAGCGCCACATGCCACCGGGTAACCGCTGGAAACGGAGCCGCAGCAAAGTGGACGGGGATGTATGGAGCCCAGACAAAAGCTTTTGTTGCTGATGTCTCTATGAGAGGTATCTTCTGGAGGGCAACATTGTCAACCGCACAGGAGCCGAGCAGGAAGCGTGTGTGTGTGTGTTTGTGTGTGTGTGTGTTATTGCCGGAACAATATCAGAAGGGTGCAACATCTCTCAACCTCCTGGCCGGGAGATAATTAGCCCCGCTGTGGTTCCTCCTTCTCTCTTTGAAGCGGGAGGTTTCAAATCCGAGAGAGTGGTCGAGTTTGGTTGACTGAACGCTGGCATGCATGTGTGTGTGTGTGCGTGCATGCGTGCACGTTCACCTCGGCAGTCAACAGCAGCAGATAGAAGGAGTCGGCCTCGGTTCTTTGTTGTGCTGTGAGAACACGTCCTGGCTGGGCCCTTAGTCTGAACTGACACCATCATACAGTCACTTTCTTCTCGCTCTCTCGCCCCCCCACTTCTCTCTCTCTCCACACACCGTTCACTCCATCACACTCCCTCGGAAGGAAACCGTTTTCAAAGATAATTACCTCTTTGGATTATTCAGTTGGAGACGTGAAGACTCTCCTCCTCCCCAGTATCTGGACTCAATCAGTGAGAAATCAAACGCTGACTTCCAAGTGACTTTCACTCCCCAAACTTCTTTCTTTTAAACATTGCTCATGTAAAAATCCAAAAGTCACCTGGGTAGAAAAGCATATTTCCTTCGCCACCCTTGCTGAGGCCAGTAACTGATTTTAGGGGATATTTTCCCAGTCGGGCCTCCAGTGTGGTTCTTCTTAAATGAATCTCATCCTAAATGTGATTATTTCATTTGCGCCTTATTTTTCAGAAGCCCGGTGTCAAGAGCCTCATTTATTACATTTTTTTTAGCTTATATAATTCAGAGCAGTGGGAAAAAGTGGCTGCTACCCTGCAGAATGCACGTATATTTTTAATTCTGGAACAACATGCATGCATTAATGAATATTTCAGAGTGCGTGAGAGGGAGTTTCAGCCAACACACTTCTCCCCCCTCCAACCCTCCCCTCTTCCCCCCGGACAAGGCAGGATTAATGATGTGTTAAGTGCCAAAATTACACTCATTCATATTCCACCGTCTGACCAGCACTTTGCATGGAATTAAGGCCGAACAGGGGGGATAAAACTTATAAACAAGAGAGGGAAAAAAAAAAACACAAATATTGAGGCAGACCTTTTAACTGCAAGTGCCCAAAGTCACATTCCTCTCTGGAGTCCCCTCGGAGCTGCACAAATCCACTTTTCCCTTCGCTTTTTTCCCCTCCCAGCTCCCAGCCGCCGTTCTGTGACAGTGTATTCAAACAGAAAATTGCCGTGCAGGTCCTGGCTGCATCCTTAAACGTCTGCAGAGTGGAGAGAGCTTATCGGAAACCTGGAGGGAAATCTAAATGAAATCTCGCCGCTGAATGGGATCAGACTCGGCGTGATCTCTTGTCATCCTCCGCTATTAAAGCCAGTTATTAGAAAGTAAATGTGCATTTGTCAGGAGGACTGTGCTCAGACTATTTTAAATAAAAGAGGGACCTGGAGTGGCACCCGACGGGATTTCAGAGCTCCCACTCGGCAGCTGGAGACGTTTGAAGAGAATTGACCTCCGGAAGACCAAAAAAAAAGCACTCTGGTAATCAAGAAATTGTTATTTTGAAACCGTGCCGGTGGATCAGATATTGAAGCGAACAGCAGTGTTATTGTAAATTTCTGCTTTGGTTTACTTTCATCTTGTTAGCAGTCGGCCGCTTTCATCCCCCAAAAAAGCTGTGAAAGCCACGAAGCGGCAGCAGAAGCAGCAGCAGCAGGCAGGGAGGAGAGGAAGCCACTGGCTTGTCAGTGCAGCGCGGCACTCAGCAGCTCAAAGGACACATATTTCCCCTGAGAGTCGGCATTGATCCAACCGCCGTGCAATAAAAAACACAGCTAAAGTTAAATATATACATTCATCAGACACATGTAAATATGCCTTCAAAGTATCGCGATAAATATGTGGTTGCCGGGACTCATCTGGATGTTAGAGAAGGTGAAGTTCTTAAGAATCTTGAAGTCAGACCTGCCAAAACACTCAGTTATTTAGAGTGAAATGAAAGTCTAACGTCGAGGGAAGTGTTTGTCCTGCGAGTCTGAGTTTGTTTGAAAACACGTCTGCTAAGAATTTCCTTTTTGAAAGCAAAGGTTGGCCAGTGGACGCAGGAAGGCGACAAGCCTTCTGATTATCATGAAAAAAGCATTCCATACTGTATTGAACACTGCCGACCGCTCCTTTCAACCTCCTCACACACACACACACACACACACACAGACCTCTCTAAAAGTTACTCTCTCTCTCTCTCTCTCTCTCTCTCTCTCTCTCTCTCTCTCTCTCTCTCTCTCTCTCTCTCTCTCTCTCTCTCTCTCTCTCTCAAATTCGGGCCGTTGCTCAAAAAAAAAAAAACATTTGCATTTGAATGGCAACTTTTGTTGGTAAATTCAAGGGTCCTCGGGGATTTTCGCAAATTCCGTTCAGAACAGCGGCTGACCAATGGGAACCGAGTCACACATTAGCAAAGGCCCTGCCAGCCTCAATTACGAGGCGGCGGATCGGCTCGATAGTGTTGCGGCGGGGCCACATTCAGCGCTGGATGTGTCTATTTAAGTCTTTCCTTCCCGCTCCCTTTATTTATTCCGGCGCCGAAGCGAGGCGCAGCGCCGCGATGCATTCCTGCATCACCAACGGCCAGAGCAGAGGAGATTTGCAGAGCGGGTTCGCTCTGTTTTGCTCCAAGCCTCGGTCCAAAAAAAAAATGTTTTTCTTCGTGTTTGGGATTAATTCATCAGCGCTTGCAAGAGTCGGGGTTTCTGTTCTCTGCAGACTTTCCTCCGCCTGCAGCTTCTTCTTCCTCTTCTTCTTCCTCACTGCTTCCTCTCCGTCTATGAGCGGCGGTTGCGAACTCGTGGGTTCTCACCTGTACATTTCACTGCAGCCTGAGACGCTGCGGATAAAAATTGGTGCCTGGCCCTCCTTCCGATCTGCCCTTTCCCTCAGTCTCTGTCTTGTGCTTGTGTGTTTCTCCGGGGGCTCCTGCACGAAAGGACCAATCAGACTTTACGCCAGCTGTTTTCAAGCCCCAGGTGTTTTATCTATTGAGGGAAGGGAGGAAAAAACAGAAAGAAAGGAACATTTCTGCCCACGCAAAGATTCTTCAGGCCCTCCGTCTCCTCACTGGAGCCGTGATACTTGTACAGATGTTGCAGTGCTGCTGATGCGCTGGTGCGCCTCCTCATCCCGCCGCTGCCCAACGCTCCGACACGGCCGGCTCTGTTGTCAGCGCATTTATAATTCAGGCTCCTCGGTAAAAGACGGACAGCATTAAGTTTTTATCCGGCGTCTCTCGGAGCCTCTTT
This sequence comes from Thamnaconus septentrionalis, assembly GCA_009823395.1. NCBI lineage: Eukaryota > Metazoa > Chordata > Actinopteri > Tetraodontiformes > Monacanthidae > Thamnaconus > Thamnaconus septentrionalis. The sequence continues at coordinate 9,140,764 of CM020506.1, forward strand.
ACAAGCGACTGACTAAAGGGCAGGAAAAAAAAAAACTTTCCGTCTCCGCTCTGACTTCCAGGCATCGCTCGGCATTAGCGTAACTCATGATTATCCCACTTCCTCAAGCATGCTCTCAGAAGCTTCTCCTTCGCCTCCGTCATCTCATATTCTGCTAGTCCCCCACCCCGCCATCCCTCCGAACCTTTAATGAGTTTTGTCGAGGAGGGTCGTGTTTACTTGATGTTGTCTCTTGCTCGGGTACGAAAAAAAAAAATTCCCGGCTGTCAGCCCCAATCAATACCGCTGTTCGGCTTTTAAACTGTCTCAAGAAGTCGGTTGCGTCGACTGTGATCAATATTCTGAGCAGCGTTTCTCTCTCAAAGCTGTTTGTGCCTCGGTTGCATCTCTATTCTGATGTTTTTCAACTCACCAATTACAGCCATATGTTGTCCTTTTCTGTTTAAATTCTTGTTTTCTTCTCTAGTTTTTATTTATTTTTCATTCGAGTTTCTGTCCACATTTGTCCGTGTCACGTCTGAAGCTCAAGGCCACTCGGAGATGGTGAAGTTCATGGCTCATGGTATCTTCAATCAGAGAGCTGAATCTTCCTCATCTTCTCCTTCATGCACATTGTCCATGATGATGATGAAGATGATGATGATGCTGTTTGCTGTCTGTTGTCCATCCCTGTTTGCGAGGTGTTGTCGCTCCTGCTCTGTTTTGACGTTTGGGTTTTTCTCCACTCTTCTTCTTCTTCTTCTTCTTCTTCTTCTTTTTTCTCGCTCTGTGGTTTCATGTGGCATCTGCCACACCGAGAGATAAACAACAGGCAGAGATAAAAGCGAGAAAGTGAGAGAGAGAGAGAGAGAGAGAGAGAGAGGGAGGGAGAGGGAGAGCATGGCGCAAAGAAAGGACAGCGTGTGTCAGTTAGAGCTGATAAAAGCCTCAAAATCCAATTAGTCCTCACTATCAGGCGGAAGAGGGCGCCCCCTGGGAATATCGTGGGGAGATATCCGCGGACGGAGCGTGTCAATAACACCTTTACGTGCTTGTTTATCGACAGATCGCTGTGTTGAATCCGGCTTGTTTTCCCTTTTTTTTTTTTTTAGTGTGCATTAAGATTATGTTTGCTGTGGAATTCTGCCCACCTCAGCTTCTTTGACGGGCGGAAAAGCAAACAAAACAGCCCCAAACAGCTCTAATGGAGCCGCCAACTCTGGAAATTCATTTTTATATGAGCATTAAGTTTTATTTAATTCCCTGCAGTGTCTCTCCTGGAGCTCTGGCGGTGGGCTCGGTAACAGGCTGCCCAGCGACGCTTTAATGGCTCTCACTGTCTTCCTCTCTTCTTCTTCTTCTTCTTCTTGTCATCATTTATTGTGGATTCCAATTTTCCTGGCACCTTGTGTTCATTCGGTGCCAGAAACAAGGCTGATATTCAGAGATTGAGTTTAAAAAGTGAGCCTGGCCGGTGCAGCGCGAGGGTCAGAGCTGGCGGGAGGAGCCACAGGAACCGCAGGAGGGAAAACACAGCTGCTGTCCGGGCGTTTGGAGGTGTAAGGATGTGTGTGTGTGTGTGTGTGTGTGTGTGTGTGTGTGTGTGTGTGTGTGTCTGGGAAGCCCTTCATGAGCACAATCTGGACAAGGGCGGATGTCGGCGAGGAAGCAGCAGCTTTGTGTTCTGCTGCGATTCTCAGCTCAGAGATAAAGACTCGGAGGAGCGAGGCCACTTCCTTCTCTCATCATCTCCTCTTCAATATTTAATACACTTTACTGGATCTTTTCCCCCTGCTCTGCTCGCCCTCTTGCTATCTTGCTAAGAAGTGCAACAGTTGATTGTGTGTCAGCATATCCTGGTGTCTTCACCGTGTTCCGGGCAGAGGGGGCGTGGCCCCGGTGGTGGGAGGCGGCCTGCGTCTTGTCTCCTACCTCCAGCGGCTCCAGACCTTCACGACCCCACTGGGGTCTTTATGTCCTGCGCTGATTTACTACTTTCATTTTGTGGTGTCACAAAAAGACATAAAAGTGTAGCTGTTTGGGGTTTTTCATTTTGTTTTGTTTTTGTGAAAAATGTTAGAGGAATGAAAAACAGAAGGTGGACTTTTGAACCCAAATTCATCAAGACCATTGGTCATATTTTTGCTTTAAAATGTAATTTAAAGGTCCCAGTGTGATGTCAATGTTCCAAATCAACTCTACAGATCTCCAGGAAACAGCAGACGGATCCCTCTGAAATAATGGCCTCAGTCATGTTGTGTTTTTCAGAAAACAAAAAACTTTTTATAAGGGGCACCTGAGCTGTCGACTGCGAGTGGGAAAATAATGTTAATTAATTTTACGACTCTACAATTAAACTATAGGAAAACTAAAAGGGATTAGATGGCCAGTTTATTGAACTCATTAAGGCTGATGAAGGAAAAGCTGCACGCAGCGCACTGCCTGAACTCTAATTGTTCTGTGCAGCCGAGCAGAAGATGTAATTAATCCACACATCTGCTTCTGTGCTCTCAGGATCCACTGCATTTTAGCCCCCCACCTCTCCTCCTCCCACCCCCGACCCCCACCCCCACCCCACCCCACCCCGTCCCGACTAGGTGTTGTTTCAAAGCTGCTGTTTTGGTTTCGACAGCAAGAGTCGAATTAGAAAACACTGACCATGCTTTTGGATGTTGTGAGGGACTTGCATTTAGCAGTGCTGCTAATGTGGACCTCCAGAGAGTCATTTAAATAAACAGGAATCATCGTTATTCATTTTTGACACTGAACTACTGCGGGTTCATGGCATTAGTGGGTTTCAGTGACTTGAACAGGAGACATTTTTTCAAAGGCCACCAGCATCTCGCAGGAGGCTGTCCAGAGCCACACGGCCCCGTCTGATTGGCCAAACACACAGTCAAGCAAAGCGTTGACAGATGGCAGCTCTCAATCATTCACTCACTCTGCACCTCCTCTCACACACACACACACACACACACACACACACACACACACACACACACACAGAGCCTAGAGATCAGTCTCCACTGATCTCCTCTCATCCGTCTCTCAACTTCACCTCCCTCATCCCTCACTTCATCCCTCACCCTCTGCTGGGTGGGTCGGGGTGGGGGGGTTGACTCCCCCCACTGGCCCCCAGCCCAGGCCCATTAGCCCCGGCCTGGCAGCCATGTGCTCATCAGCAGAGATCGTTACACGCGGCCAGTGACACCGCGCTAATGCATCATTAATGATTGATTAACAAGCTGAGATCAGGCTGAGCCTGCGCACGTGCACGTGCACGGACGAGCAGCCTGTAATGGCTTTGCAAGGCTCACATCTGCTGGTTTCCTCACTGTCGTGTGTGTGTGTGTAAGTGTTGTAGTCAAGACTTCACCAATTGAGACCAAGACATTACCAAGACTAGAGAGAAGACCAAGACTTTAAATATCATAGATTTTTTTTTTTTACATTTTGCTGCTTTGCCAACTATTTTGAACCATTTTCAAAAAAAAACAACTTTGCTTCATGAAATTAAAAAATGAATTAACTAGCAATAAGGGGCTGTGTCACTCTGTGTGTCACCAACAGAGCGTAAAACGACTGCAGCTGGATTCTTTTCCGTTATTATCAGTCATTGTAGTGTTGGCTGAGTCTTGACTGGTCTTGACCAAAAATCCTGAGTCCATCCTGTCCGAGACCTAGACAAGACCCAGTAAAAATACCTCAGAGTCTGAGAAGAGACCGAGGGCCTTAAAAAGTTCTCCAGAACTACAACACTAGTGTGTAATATCATCCTCATGGCTCTCTGCTCCTCCCTCCCTCCCTCCTCCAGGTGGAAGCTTGGGAGCCGCCGACTCCTCCTACATGTGAAGCCGAGGTCTGAGGAGGTGACTGCAGGTCAGCGTCGTCATGGCAGCGCCGGGGCTCCCGGCCCCCCTCCCCCACCTCCTCCTCCTGCTCCTCGGCAGCCTCCTCCTGCTCCCCCTCGCCTGCCACGCCTCCGGCTACCTGTCCGGGTACCGACTCCGCCCGCGGCTGCAGAGGGACCGCTACGCCCGCAACGTCCGGCCCAACATCATCCTGGTGCTGACCGACGACCAGGACATCGAGCTGGGTAACTCCCCCCACGCCAGACCCTCCCTGCCCTTTCACACCTCACCGCGCTCATTTTGTTTTTCATCTCGGCCATGTTTGCGGTGGCATCTGTCGCTCTCTGTTGGCTTTGTGTGCGCCGCTGCCGCCGCCTGTGTGCACACGCCTCTCTCCATGTGCATCCAACGGCGTCAGCCAGGGGAAAGTCAGCCCTAATTCTGCCTCTTGGCACGCTAACAACTGGCCCGCTCAAAGTCATGTGCCCCCTCCCCATGCCCACCCCCCGCCGCCCCCCCCACCCCCTCCACTGCTGGCATGAAACGAGGGCGGCCTCTGGCTCCCATTGTCTGCGTGCCAAAGCCCCGGCCGGCCATCTCCCATCTCGGCCCAGTCCTTCAGCGGCGCTTCTGGCCTGGAGTGGCTGCATAATGGCCTCGCTGACACCTTTTGTCTGCTGCTGATCGCCACTCAGAGGGACTCCCCATTGAAAAGCGGGAATTTATGGCCGAGCATCTGTTTTTCCCTCATGCAATCACCACGGCTGCCTCCCTCGCACCAGGGACGCACACGGGCGACGCTTTGCCCGAGAGATCCGTTCCTTCATTTGATTTCCTTCTCCTCCTCCACATCAGCAACTGATGAGACACACGTCTCACACCACCTTCACACTTCCAGCAATCAATCAATCAATCAAAACTTTATTTATATTGCGCTTTTCATGCATTATCAATGCATCTCAAAGTGCTTCACAGAAAAAATAAAAAGAGAAATGCAAAATTTAAAAAAAACAACAAAACACTTCCTCTCCTCACCCTCCTCCCCCCCGACGCTACTGACCCCGCCACCTCCCTCACCCCCTCCGCAGGCTCCATGCAGGCCATGAACAAGACGCGGCGCTTCATGGAGAAGGGCGGCACCCACTTCTCCAACGCCTTCTCCACCACGCCCATGTGCTGCCCGTCGCGCTCCTCCATCCTGACGGGCAAGTACGTGCACAACCACCACACGTACACCAACAACGAGAACTGCTCGTCGCCGTCGTGGCAGGCCCACCACGAGCCGCACACCTTCGCCGTGCACCTCAACAACTCGGGCTACAGGACAGGTGAGACGTCTGAAGCGCATGACATATTTTTTTAATGGCCAATGGTCAGAGCCGTGACGCCGTCTTGTTCCTCCCTCAGCCTTCTTCGGCAAGTATCTGAACGAGTACAACGGCTCCTATGTGCCCCCTGGCTGGAAGGAGTGGGTAGCGCTGGTGAAGAACTCCCGCTTCTACAACTACACCCTCTGCAGGAACGGCGTGCGAGAGAAGCACAGCAGCGACTACCCCAAGGTGTTTATAGTTTTTTTAGGATTTCACATCCACCAACTGTCTCAAGAGGCTCCTCCTCTGTGGCGTCTCTATTGTGACTCACTATTTCCTGCAATAGAGGCAGCAGCTCTGAAACAAAGGGCTGGCGATTCCAATAACGTCCAGCAATGACAGTGGGACCTTTTGTGGTCATAAATTTATGAACACTCCCATATTCTGGTTATTGTCAGACCTTTACTTCTGTTTTTATTGGACTCCAGCTGAGCAGATTCATTGTTTTGTTTGTCCAAAAAAAACTTTTTATGGAACTCAATAAAAAGCAGCTTATTGAGCCTGTGTTTCAGCTTCCTGCTCAAACTGGTGCTTTTCCTTTGGCCCTTACACTAAAAACCATGCCCCAACACTAACCTGGGAGAGCAATCAGTGCCCTATGTGACATCATCCAGGGCTGAATCCTTGATCAATGCAGAATGTTTCATTTTGTGTGTTTTGGCACACCTCTCTGAAAGGTGGAGCAAGCAGGAAGTAAAGGAGGGGCTTCCTGGGAGAGTGAGACAGGATAGACATTCATATTAAAATATACAATTCATTTTAAAATAATATGGGCCTTTAAAATGTGTGTGTGTGTGTGCGCCCTCCCCGCAGGACTACCTGACAGACATCATCACCAACGACAGCATCAACTACTTCCGCATGTCTAAGAGGATGTATCCCAACCGGCCTGTGATGATGGTGCTGAGCCACGTGGCCCCACACGGTCCAGAGGACTCGGCCCCCCAGTACAGCACCGCCTTCCCCAACGCCTCGCAGCACATGTAAGCCCCCCGCCCCCGTCCCTCCCAGACTTTTTAGGCACACCTCGATGTGTTAGTTGGAAAGATGTTTTTGCGTTCACTTGTGGTGCTTTTTAACTTGTGCATAAAAAGGAGGAGCGAGTGCATAAATTGGGAGATGAAAATATCTGTGAGTAGGTTGTCACGCAGCGGAACCACTGTTTACAATGAGCCTCTTCCGTCTCCATGTAATTTGCAGCATCGTGACTCGTAGCAGCAACAGCAAAGGATCTGTGTCATCACCAACACTGAGACCAAAAAAGAAACCTTAGAGACCTTTCTTCCTGGAGAAAACAAAAAACACGCACACACAGTATGTGTGTGTGTGTCTGTACATATACAGTATACACGTGTGTATATATATATACATATATATACACATGTGTATATATATATATATATATATATATCTCACTGACCCCGATATCACCGCTGCAGGTTGCCAGGCGCGTTATTGTGCATGAGCGACGGCAGCATCTTCCCACAAACCCACTATGGTTCATCTCTTCAAACTGAAACTGGATGGATGGATGGATGGATGGATGGATGGATGGATGGATGGATGGATGGATGGATGGATGGATGGATACGCACCTGAATTACATTTCCGTATTGCTGTATTTATTTTTGTTTCCTTGAATCTTTGCTTCACATCGACTGTGTAAGCAGCCGCCAGCTGCGAGCCACCTGATAACCTGAACTGTTTGCCTTCCATTGATGCCCACTTGGTTTCAGTGGGTAACAGCAGGAAACCACGAGGCTTCTCTTCTTTTTTTTTTTTCTTTTTTTCACGCCACCCATTTGAAGGTCTTCACTTGACACACACACACACCACCATCCTCTTCACCACTCCAAATTTTTCATCATCTCAGCTCGATCTTATCTCCCTGTGCCTGCAGTGCAGTGCAGTGCAGTGCCGTGCAGTGCACTCTTGGCAGCTGAGCTCATCATATCCACACACACACACACACACACACACACTCAGACGATGCCTGGCTGTAACTTTTGAAGTACACATTGTTTAACTCGGCTAATTTGTAGTCTTTTTGTCTGCTGTGATCAAAGTGAGGCCTTGAATGATGAATGTCGGGCGGACAGGTAATAACCGGAGACGTCTCTCAGCTCCTTTGTCTCCCCGCCTCTGCCCTCCTCACCGGGAGCTGCTGGCTAGCTGCAGGGCCCCGCCGCCGGTCTCCAGGGACTGATCCCAGACCAGTAATGAGACTGCAGTTTCCCTCCTCTGCAAAACACCCCCCTCCGGTTCCGCCAATCCCCTTTAGCATCATTAACCTGTGCCGTGCAGATGCTACATGCCAAACACATCTCGATGAAATTCAGCCCCCGTGTCTTTGTACTAACTTTTAATTGCTCATTCTCCATAAATCTGCGCTCCCACGGGCGATGTTTTCTGAGAGCGCCGCTCCAGCTGCGTATCTCCCTCTGCTCCAATCAACAACTTCGAAGGGAAAAAAAAAAGGGGGGCAGTAAAGTCCTGCATTGCGTCGCTGATGAATGGTCTTCTCACCTGAGTGCCCTGCAGGCACACCTTCACACGGCATTAGAATCTCCGCAGCAGGCTGAGCGGCGAGGCATTAGGAGTCAAATCGACCCACTCAGACGTTGAATATATTTTCTCCTCGCTCGCTTCTCATTCGCTGTTGGGCCATGTTTATTCTCCAATAATTAAAGTTCCATTTACCACATAGTTAATTATTGATCAAGCTGGGGTGGTGGTGGTGGTGGCGGGGGCTATTGATCGAAGCTGGCGAGCTTTTTTGGAGAAGAGGTTTCAAATAATGTGACGGCAAAGCTTAATGTCATTACCTCTGTTATTCCCACCTCATGCTGCTGCGTTCAGCAGTGTAGAGCAGCGCGTGAACAGAGGACTCAGAGACGAGCCTATTTTCTGTGTCGAGGAGTTTCTCTCATCTCTCTCTCTCTCTCTCTCTCTCTGTCTCTCTCTCTCGCTCTCTCAGAACTCCGAGCTACAACTACGCCCCCAATCTGGACAAGCATTGGATCCTGCGCTACACGGGAGCCATGAAGCCCGTCCACATGCAGTTCACCAACATGCTGCAGCGCCGGCGGATGCAGACGCTGCTGTCGGTGGACGACAGCATGGAGAAGGTGGGCAGGGCGACACACAAACTCTCTTTCACACACACACAAACACACACACACACACACACACACACACGCACTCGCTGCGACTGTCTCCAGTCCTGGGAGAGCTGTGCTTGTTCCGACTGCGACCGTGAAATGTTTCCGCTGACACACTTGGTGAATTGTTTCCCCCCCCCCAAGCCCTGCTATCGGGCCACCGCCTAGTGTTGTAGTCAAGACCGCACCAACCAAGACCGAGATGTTATCAAGACTGGAGACTTTATATATCTAAGAAAAATAACAATACAGAATAAAATGACCAGTATCTTTTTTTTAAATTCAAGTTTGCTTCTAAAAAGTTTGCATTTTTACTGAGACAAGACCCAGTAAAAATGCCTCTGAGTCCGAGACGAGACCGAGACCATTAAACAGTGGTCTGGTGGCCAAGACCAGTCTCCAGTACTACATCACCACCCACACCACTGTTTGACTGTCTTCCTGCAGGTGTACAACATGCTGGTGGAGACGGGGGAGCTGGACAACACCTACGTCATTTACACCTCGGACCACGGCTACCACATCGGCCAGTTCGGCCTGGTCAAGGGCAAGTCCATGCCTTACGAGTTTGACATCCGCGTTCCGTTCTACGTGCGAGGCCCCAGCGTGGAGCAGGGCGCCGTGTGAGTGATGCAGCCCGTCCACGTTCTGCCGCGCCTGCATTCATTAAATGTGGCAGATTTTGCTGACATTTTCCTCCCCAGCGGGCGGGAAAACATCACTCTCCTCTCGCTTTCTTCGCAGGAACCCTCACATCGTGCTCAACATCGACCTGGCGCCGACGATGCTGGACATGGCCGGTATCGACATCCCGGCTGAAATGGACGGCAAGTCCATCCTCAAGCTGCTGGACACAGACAAGCCCGTCAATAGGTGAACGCGCACGCACGCACGCTCGACCGTGGTTGGTTATTTCTGCTCCTCCCTCTCCCCCTCCTCTCCAGTGTTGTGACATTCAGCAGACACTTTAAGAATGGCATTTAAAAAGGCCCTGGATTAAGGCGTCTGTGCGGCGGTGGAGAAATTGGCCGGCCTCAAAGTAAAGTTTAGCCAATGTATAAGAATGGAGCGGTACAAGGATGGCATTCTGAACAGGAGCCTGTGTTTGTTCTGTGCAAATATCAGAGTGGTTCAACTGGATTTAACTGGATTTCACTGAATTTCTTTTTTTCTGTTTTGTTTTGTTTTCTTTGTCCCAGGTTCCAGTTCAACAGGAAGAGTAAAATCTGGAGAGACTCCTTCCTGGTGGAGCGAGGGTAGGTCTCCGCTCTACACACCAGTGCTGGATTCACCACCGGCCATACACTGATAAAGTGGAGACCGTCCTTAAATAATGTGCATGTTATGTGTTAACACAATGGTGGAATAAACATTTTTTGACACCTCATCTATGATGTTGATATATTATCATTATCGTTATTATTATTATATTGCGCTAGGAATCAGTCTTATGTCTCCAAGTGCATCTGATTTCAGTGCAGTCACCAACACTGACCCACTTGCTGCTCTGGTCCAAGTACAAGAGTGCAACAGCAACAAGAATTCTTATTTTGTCTTATTCATAATGAACAACTGATCAAAAATCCTCTCTGTCTGATGCAGACAAACCTTTTGAAACACAAAAAAAAAAATAATATGGCAAATATGTGATGGCAATAATTTGAATCGAGTCAAATTTTAAGGGTGTCCGAAAACGTTTTTTCACTGCTGTATGTTTCCAATGAAAAGAGACAAGAGACACGTCCAGAGGAAGTACTTTTCCCGGCCTTCAATCTGCAGCTGCAGCAGTAGCTCAGAAACATTGATTGACCTTTTCCAGGACGCGTTTCCATTCCAGGCACTGTCTTCGGATGAAATCAGACTCCTTGTCCTTGTCTTTGACGCTGATTAAAGAAAATATCGTCTGCCTCTCCTGCCTCGTCCCGTCCCATTAGGAAGCCTCCTCACAAGAGAGCCGATGGGAAGGAGATGGCCCAGGAGGAGAACTTCCTGCCAAAATATCAGCGGGTGAGGGACCTGTGCCAGAAGGCTGAGTACCAGACCTCATGCCAGCAGCCTGGACAGGTACGTGCGGCCACGGGGAGCTCCAAAATAATAAACATAAAAATCACAGCCTTCCTTATTCAAGCCTCAGGTGCAGATGCACAAAAACGCGCCTTGTCCAGAATGACAATTTAGCGGGCGTAATACGCAGTGATTACCCTCTGATTTCACATCAAAGTGTCTGTTTTAATCCCTCAGAATGGGGTGCAGCCGCCGAGTGTGCCGCGCATGCATAAGTGTCATGGACAGCACATGTGTTCCAAACCCCCGATACAGAGAACACGTGAACTCTCTCATCAGGGAGGTGGAGAGCAGCTCTTGTTTGAAGTACTCGATGTTTCCCTTTCAGAAGTGGCAGTGCGTGGAGGACCCGTCGGGCAAGCTGAGGCTGTACAAGTGCAAGGGCATGGCCAGCCTCTACGCCCCGCGCATGCAGGCCCTGATGGCCCGCGGCCCGGCACCCCTGGCCTCCGCCGCGGCTGCCGCTGCCGCCACCTCCAACAGCTGCAACTGTGCCGCCAGCGCCGCCTTCCAGGCGCCGGTCGTCAAGAGGAAGCGGCTGTTTCCCAAGAAGAGTGAGTTTCTGCGCGCCTCACTCCTGCGCAACACTATTCTGGAGGGATGGAGATGGAGGCTATTTATAGGTTCAGAGTTGCCTTTCTGTCTTTTGTTTTGTTTTTCAAACGGTACCGCAGTTGCTTGCAAAGCTTCGCCAAAAGGGCCGTTTATCTCGGGTTAAAATTACCAGCTTTTTGAAGTGTTTAATGAGTGAAGAGCGCCTGTGTGTGTGTGTGCTGCCATCTGGTGGTGAACCGGGGTACGACAAAAGAGAGCCTTTACAGCACGGGTCACTAACGTGGTGCCCGCAGGAACCTGGTAGCCCCCAAGGACCACATTAGTTTGTTATTTCAGGAGAGTGTAGCAAACTGATGGCCCGTTTTGTGACTCAGGACCCATGAAGTTGCTCTCAGTGCCAAGAAAGTTGGTGACTCCTGCTTTATAGGTTTAGGATTTATAGGCTCAGAGTTGCCTTTTTGTCTTGTGTTTAGTTTTTCAAGCGGTACCGCAGTTGCCTGAAAAGCTTCGCCAAACCAAAAAGGTAGTTTATCTCGGGTTAAAATTGCCAGCTTTTTGAAGTATTTAATGTGAAGAGCGCCTGTGTGTCTGTGCTGCCATCTGGTGGTGAACCGGGGGACGAGAAAAGAGAGCCTTTTTAAAGCTCCCATATTCAACTTGTTTTCAAAACTTTATTGTCGTCTCTTAATCCTTAAACCTCTGTGGAGTTCCAGAACAACGTATTTTTAGCCCTCTGTTTACTGTCTCCTGTAAACAGAGGGCTAAAAATGGAGACTGTTTACAGTCTCCTGTGAAAACACTGCGTGTTTAGCTTCCTGTTAAAATTGATGTTTGGACCTTTCATATCTTGGAAGGGTATTAAAAACAAGTTAGCCCAAGAGGAAGGTATCACTACCCTTTGTGACATCACAGATAGCTAATTTTGAGAACCTTCAGCCTTTGCACACTTTGTGAAAAATGGTGCAGGCAAAAGAAGTAAAGCATGCTTGTTTAATGACAGGCTACACACAATTTATATAATAAACATTGAAAAGGTGTTTGTTTTTTCATAGTATTAATCCTTAAATCACCTGGAGCAAAAACTAAACAACCGGATAATATGACACCAATATGCAGCAGTGTGTTTTTTCCGCCCGCCAGCCGACATCCCTCAGCTCGAGGCTCAGAATCCAACTCCTCTCTGTGTGTCCGTCTCCTCCAGGCTCCTCCATCTCATCCTACTCGGACCTGAAACCCGCTAAGAGTGTCTCCAGGAAGCGCTGGGCCCGCGCCGTGTCCTATGAGCTGGGCGGAGACCTGTACGCCGTCGATCTGGAGGAGGGCTACCGGCCCCTCGGCCCCCGGAACATCAGCTGGGGCCGAGACTGGAGCGGAGGGGTGGCGGGCAAGGAGGACCGCGACAACGAGGAGGAGTCCAGCGGCATAGGACCGGCAGCGAAGCCCACCAGCAGCAAGAGTCTCACTCCTCTCTCTGCTCTGAAAGTCACCTACAGGTGCTGCAGTCTTCGTCCGGCCGCACCGCCGTGAAACGACAGCCTGTAATCATCTCTTCTCTCCTGAAGGTGCTCTATTCTCATGAACGACTCGGTCAAGTGTGACGGCGGCCTCTACAAGTCTCTCCAGGCGTGGAAGGACCACAAGCTGCACATCGAGCACGAGGTTCTTCTGCCCTCTGCTGTCCATAAATCCAGCACCATGAAACCTCTTTCACAGGTTGTTAGTTTGCTAAAGGTGTGTGTGTGTGTGTGTGTGTGTGTGTGTGTGTGTGTGTGTGTGTGTGTGTGTGTGTGTGTGTGTGTGTCTTCCTCATTTGGCTCAGATTGAAACCTTGCAGACCAAAATCAAGAACCTCCGTGAGGTCAAAGATCACCTGAAGAACGCTCGGCCAGAGGAATGTCAGTGTGACACACCCAGGTGAGGGCGCTGCAGAGCCGCCGCCACCATCAGCACCATCTAGTAGATCAAAGTTTGTTTATTTGTTTATTTTCATGTTTGTTTATATGTGTTTGTAATTGATTTCTCACCCTCCCTGCAGTTACTTCACGAAGAACGAAGAGGCCCTCAGGCTCACGGCGGCACGCATGCAAGCGCTCAGGTACACAGAATAGAATCGATCGCTGTTTTTGTTTTTGTTGTTGTCACATTTTCTTTTGCTTGACTGAATGTCTTTCTTTTTTCCATCAGAGTCCCATCGAAGCAGAAGAGTCAGTGGCTGCAGAAGGAGCAGAAACGCAGGAAGAAACTACGCAAATTCCTCAAGAGGCTCCAAAACAACGACACCTGCAGCATGCCAGGCCTCACCTGCTTCACCCACGACAACCACCACTGGCAGACTGCCCCCTTCTGGACAAGTGAGGAATAAAAACAACAATAACAACTGTGGAATGTGTTGTATAATTTCCAAAGCAGCTTTTGGTGAAAATAATACTTTCCTGGGAACACTGCTGGCTGTCACATCCGCTTGTTTTCTACTCTCACCCCTCCCTTCCTCGCCCGCCCAACCTGTACCCTCCCTCTCTCAGTGGGTCCATTCTGCGCCTGCACCAGTGCCAATAACAACACGTACTGGTGCCTGAGGACCATCAATGACACACACAACTTCCTGTTCTGTGAATTTGCCACCGGTTTCCTGGAGTATTTTGACCTCAACACTGACCCCTACCAGGTATCCTGTTTGTCAGAGACACACAAGTGCAGAAACACAGACAAACAACCTGCCAGTAACGAACAGTCGCGCACATCGTATCATGTAGATAACTGTAAATAATCAAACTGTTCATAACATGTAAATATCTTGTTTTTTTATCATTTTTTGCACTACTTTTTGTTGCTGTAATTGGCAAATTTCCCCAGCGTGGGATTAATAAAGGTGTTCTATTCTATTCTATTGTATTCTATTCTATCACGCTCCTTTTGGCTTTGGGGAAAAACAAGCCCCTCCCCACCCCAGTGTGTTTATGAGATTAGCAATATTTCTTTCAAATGACGCTGATGTTTTTCCCCTCTTATTGTTCCTGCAGTTGATAAATGCTGTCAGCACCCTGGACCGCAACGCTCTCAATGCCATGCATCAACAGCTCATGGACCTTCGGGGCTGCAAGGGACACAAGCAGTGCAACCTGGAGAAGGGTGAGCACACGCCCCCCCCCCGACACCACCAGACAAACATGATTGATGACAGTTTGTCCAGCCATTCTCAGACTGGGACTAAAGTTGCATCCACTTCCTTTCAGGGGGCAAAGAGCGGAACTACTTCAGTGAATACAGGTATTGGATCACTTTGACAAACAGCGCAGATGGAATTTGTGTTGCCGTCGGAGCTCAGAGAGCTTTACGGCCTCGCCAGAGCTGTTTTCCCCTCTCACTGGCAGCCATGTAGAGAAAACACAACACGACACACATGCAACAACTGCGCTGAGATTGAACCTCGTCCGCCTGCCGCTGCTCCCAGTGTTCTGATCTCAGTTGCTGCAGCATGCGCAGGCAGAGACGTCAGAGGGAGACTCACATTCAGTCCTGCCTCTTCTGCTCTTCCTGTTTTTTTCTGTTGTTGTTGTAATGAAGCCTAATTGCTTGTTTCTGCTGTGCTTGTGTGGGCGTGCGTGTGTCTCTGTGTGCGCGCATGCATATACGTGTGTGTGTGTGTGTGTGTGTGTGTGTGTGTGTGTGTGTGTGTGTCGTCTGTTTCCATGCACGTGCGTTTGCCCTGCACGTGTATGCGTGCTGTGCATGCTTCAGGCCAGTTCATCGTCGAAAGAGGCCAAAAGTGAAGAAGCCCTCCTCCAAATCGCTGTGAGTTTGTCATGACCCATCTGTTCCTCTTCTGACCCGCTGCTAAACCCCCCCCCCCCCTTATTTTCCTCCGCTTGGTCACATGACCCGGCATGCTCTCCCTCTCTCCCATACTGACTGATAAACTTGTCTATTTTACTTATTGATCGTTAGTCTCATTGACCCGCATTGCGAAAGCTGCACCGCCCTCTTCCCCCTCCGCCCACTCGGCTAAGACTGTAACAAGCGATGCGGGCGTGATCTTCTGTCATGTTCTGTCCTGTCTGCCGAGTCCTGTTCTCAGTCATTTCTTAATCTTCCTCACAGTGATTTTTTAGACGCTTCAGAGAACCGCTGGAGCCGCAGGTTCTCCGGTGCTACGGCTTGAGCGGTGCGTGAGACTGACATGATTTGTTTCCTGTGCGCAGAGGGCAGATTTGGGAAGGATGGGTTGGTTAAGCACCCGCATCCGACAACCCACCGCATCGGCTTCCTCCGGCGGCGGAAGGGGAGGGAAAAAAAAGACGGGAAACCCGAGGACCTTGACCACACTTCCATGGACCGTAACCTGAGCTAATTTAATCTAATCTGGAGTTGTCAACTCTCTTCCGCTGCTCTCCCCCAATGGGGCGGAGAAGATGCAGAAACCAGGAAAACGGCTGAAAGAGCTCTGCCGACGCACGCCAGTCACTCACAATTAATATTATTATTACATCCTGTGTTACCAAACTGCTTCCATCGAACAGGATGCCGTGAATCAGGCGGAACTGTTTTCTGATCGCAACCCATCCTGCCTGACTGTAGTGCTTGTACATAGCGTTATGTCAGCTTCCACCATCTCTCTCCTCTTCTACTGGATGGAAACATGATGAGTTACACGTCAACTCCGCTGCTGCTGCCGCCGCCGCCGCTGCTGCCACACGACTTTGTCATGGCCTCATGATGCACCTACACGTCTGCACCAGTGGCACAGACTTTTAACAACCAGCGTTAACCAACTTACTGGCCATAATCTTTTGTATCGTAGCTGATCGTAACGCAGATGAATGTTTTTTACGCCGCCGCTGTGATGAGATGATGTGATTGCCCTTTCCCACGTCCGCCCAAACTTTGACCACGCCCACAGTGACCATTTCATCTCGGCCGTGCCGCCCAAACCTGCTGGGCCACCGACAGACGGTGGCGTCGCCACAGTGTACGCCATTTTTGCTCCTTTGTGTTGTACCGCACTGTTAGAGGTATCACGTTTGTTCCAGCTCGCCATGCACGGTGCTACAAGGGGAACAACACACACAAGTGAAATCTTGCTGTACAGAACAGTATGTATTTGAATGTATGTCGTGCAATTAATATAAATGTTTACAATATTTTTTATAATACTGAAGAGGCAGACCTCAATGTATAATAATTAGTCTACTCATAGGAGGGGAGAAGTAGCTTCCAAGACTTTTTTTTTTTTGCCTGTTTGTCTTTTATTTTCTTCATACTTTATATGGGAAAAAAGCACTTAAAAGGTTCACTGTGATCAGATGTACAATGTAATGGATGTATAGTTTACTCTGCCAGAGGAACAACACAACAGTGTATTACTTATCGATGTGAATTTAAGCTACCTGCCTAGCTTAGCTTCTTTAATTTTTTTTTAGATGATATTTCCATAGACCTGAGTGCTGATAGTAACTGTGAATAAAGTGTTTGATCATACACCGACCGGCTCGTGGCGTGTTTCCATTAAATTGCCTGTTCATGCCTCGGTGTCGTGGTGCAGTTTGAATTTGTGGCCAGCAGGTGTCTCTGTCGGCTTAAAGACACAGCAACATCTTCACGTCCAGCCTCCTGCGACTACAGTTGGCCGCGGGGGACAAATAGCCGGTTGAGATCAAACAAAGCCTCGGGATTGGCTGACTTGAGTCGGGATGCGTTGTAGGAAACGAGCCTGTTGTAGGAAACGAGCCTATCAAGTTACAGATGCCATATTCAAAAAAAAACAGACCAAGGTGCGTCCAGGGGCCAAGTCCTGAATGACAGAGGTTGGGAATTATATCAACTTGTAATCTCAACAGCTTAATGAAAAAGGGAAACTTTATTTGTCCAACTATCTCAACACGTAGCTATTTTAATTACAACAAAGTGTTTTTAAGGGGTAGAGTTGCAACGAATGTTTCGTAAAAGTACGATGTGAAAGTTAAAACTCGCCCCCTAATTCATTATTATTACCCTGCGCTCGGCTAAACTGGGCCTAATGTTTTGCTTTGCTGGTTTGCGGGTTTAGGGGGTCCTCTGTGTTCCGCTTCCAGTAAACTACCCGGCGAGGGGGGTCTGTCTGCCTGCGTGTCTGTCGGTCGGTCGGTCGGGGGTTGGATTCAACCGCAGAAGTAGTACTAGTGGACCGTGCCGTGCTGGTCCGGTCCGGTCTGGTCCGGTCCGGTCCGCGCAGCCAGGGCGGTTTGGCGGGCTAGCGGTCCCAACCTCTGACTCACGTGCGGAGGCGGAGACTCCGTGTCGGATTCACCTCCGGCGGAGGAGCCGTTCCGCATTCGCCGCCTCCTGCGCACTGGTTCCACTTGTCCGCTCACACACTCTCTCACTCGCGCGCACACACATACAGACACACACACACACACACACTAGCACGCATACACACGTCGAGGCTTCGGTCGTTCACATATCGCTTTATCGCTCTTGGCTTTTACCACCGTTCTGCGTCCTCTTTACCATGTGAAGAAAAATGGCCGGGACAAGGTAGGTTCGCCTGTCGCTTCCATCCACTTGGCCGAGCGGGTTGGACTTTAACCGGGGAAAGTTTTGTGTCTTTACGAGCACGGGTCGAATCGGGTTGTGTGTCTGTGAGCAGCACCGCGAGAATAACTTCTTTCCCTTCTTCTTCCTTTAAAGTTGGATTCGTTCTTAAGGTTATGTACGTTCATTTCCAAGTCTCATGTGATGTTGTTGGTGGAGGGTGGAAGTTGTTGCATGTCCCCCGGGCTCTTGTTTAGAGAGAGAGAATGGTTGTTGCTACTGCTGTGAAATGATCTTTAAAATGTTAAATTAAATTGTTTTTGTTGTTGATGATCAGTTAGCTCGCTCACTTTCTGTTTTAATAAGTGTGTCTGAGAGAAGTTTGGTGCCTGAAGGTGCAAGTTGCTTGCTGCTATTGAGGTTAAATTAAAGTTGCCCTCAACTCCTGGCAGGCTCCCTCTTTTTTCTTTTTATTTTAAATGAGTGATCCCCTCCCTCCCTTAACGCTTCACAAATTGAACTAGACTGAGGCTTTCTTGTGGGTAAAAGACTAATAAAATAAGCGGAAGGCCAATTTCCCATTTGTTGTTTCCATTTCTTTCTTTTTTTTAATGGTGGAAATATAGTTGTGGCTGTGAGCTTTACGTTCTGGTTTGATCTCCACATGGTGGGCTTTATTTCCTTTCCTTTTTCAACTTTCTGCCGCCTTTGACTGCAGATGTGCAAACTTTGCTTTCATGGCATTCCCTCAGGACAGATGGTTTACTTTAGACCTCAAAGCCTTATTTAAGGCTCCACGGATGTAAATGGCAAACTGCTTTCCAAAATCCTTTAACTGTTTTGGCATGAAACAGGTGTCTTTTGGGGCCACGGCTTTATGTAGTTGGGTCCTGATGTCTTTTCAGGGATTAAGCCGACTGGAGGAGAATGATTTGACGTCTGTATTAATGCTGTATTGCTGCAGGTAGGCAACTTCCTGTTGAATGCAAAGTGACTGGAGTTATTTGACTGCCAGGCGGTCCGGTGAGATGTCCCATATATAGCCCGGAGCTGTGGGTCTGGCACGCCGTGCCAACGTGACTCCGGGATCCCGTAGCTACCGTCCTCCTGCCAGCTGGTGTTTATCTAACGCCTGAGTGGTTTTGGTTTCTGCAGACGTGTTAACTTCTCTATCCTTCCAGCGCCACATCTTTATCTATTTTGAACCACATCACAGGCTGGCAGAACAAAAAAGACCAAAAGTACCTAACATTACAACCTGTACTGAAATGTCAGCCAATCAGTGACGGGACATGTGATTGCCTTACTACTACCACAACAACAAAACACAACAAAGGAAGTAGTGTGTGTGATTATTGCCTTAAAGGCAGTGTCACCAGAAGGATCATCAGAGGGTTCCCCCCAAATAAAACAACCGACTCTCCTCTTGCATTTTGTTAAATTCCCTGATTCCCTGAGAACTTTTTTAGGTTCCCTGTATCGGTGTGAGAAAGCGGTATTACAGTTACATGATCTTTAGGGTTTCCCCAGATCACTCTCAAAGGAAGACAGACCTGAAGAAAACAAATGGTGCTTTGTCCACAGCGAGACGGTGATCACTCCAGATGAGGATATGACAAGTGTTCCTGTTATTAGGGAATGAGTTACAGGTCTGAGCTCACATAACAACAGCCTGTTTTCACCTGTTTACAATTTAACGACTTGATTATTTCATTTTGCGAAGGGGGTGGCAGTTATGATTACGCTTCAGACCAGAAATGTCACCGTGTTTAAAAAAACAAACAAAAAACTAGGGATTCTCACTCAAAGAGTTTCAAGGCACATACAGTATATTTTATCTCAACACTGTCAGAAAAGGTTGATTTTCACACATACATTTACTGGTTCCTGTACAACCACTGATATTTAAAAAATAAATAAATAAAAAGATCGCTGTAGTTATTGAAACTGGGCTCCCATCTGACATTTCAAACCTTTCCCTGATGGGGGATTACTCCACACTGGAATTAACCTAATGCTAATAGTGCTGATCATCACTCTCGAGTATTACAGGAGATTATAACTTTGGGATGGTCACACGTTTGTGTAAGCCTTCTGGCTAAACAAGTTGATCACAGGGAGCTATTTTTTGTGAAGTCCTGAAAAGGCTTTCAGTCTTGACCTTGGTATAAACGTATCTTACTACAACACAATGTAAACGTCAGTGCTAACCAGTTGTCCATGTTCCACACTGCTGATCTTTATTAGTATTTTGCTATATAAAATCCAACCAACTCACCCCTAAGGCACCAACACACCCGCTGCTAAAATCTTTACCAGGTTTCTTGCCACTTCTCATGCCGGTAACCCCTTACATCTGCACCTTCACTTCCTGTAAAGGACAAGCCGGACATTTATTTCCTGTGTGGCTGCCTGGCTAGCCGCTGACCCCCCTCTCACCCTGCAGCAGTGTTCTGGGATTAAACCCTGGCCTCGTTTGTCTTGTCAGCAGGGGATGAATTGGGGGGCGGGCGGGGATGGTGGTGTGATCCAGCTCGCGGTGAAGTAACTAACTGCTTCTGGTTGTTGGCAGCAAAGTTGAGAATGATGTCAAAAAACTTTGGCTCAGCTGGCAAATCATGCTGGATATTATTTCTTTATAAGTTCCATGTTTTTTTTTTTTGTATAAATACACCTCAAATTGTAAGGTGTTGTCAACAGGAACAGCTTGTTTTAGGTTATTAAGGACAATTACATCCCAATATGTTCATTCATTTCTCTTGTTTTGCCACTGACCCCATTGTTTCTGGACCACCAGCTGGTGCGCTGGACAGAGAGGCCGCTCTCTGTGTGGTTAACACCCTGATCCCATCTTCAGCCTCTTCTGCACATGTTCACTCGTGTCCCAAGTCTTCCCTGACCTGAAAAATCCCCAATGTGCTCTTCAGCTCAGGAAAGGGGTGGACTGAAGGCAGGTCAGGGGCTTCTGTTTGGTCAGTCTTGCCCCCTATAAAAGGTAATTTATGGACCCTGTTGTTGAGCGTTGTCTCAGATAGACAGCAAGGTTTTCGTGAAGCTACAACTTCCCAGAATTTCTGCTGAAAGCAGCACCATTCGTGGGAGAGCAGAGGAGAGGATGGCGGGACAAGACAATACTCTCCTTACAGAAATCACAGAGTGCTTCTGTGCGGTTAGTCGGTAGGTGGACGGATTACTGCGACTGTGGTTCAAGTAACATTCAAGACTGCCAACACAAAAATTCAGCTGGAACGGGTGCCGAGGTAGGTTCTGTTATCTGACATATCATGAAGAATCGGTTTGATGCAGTCGGGAGGGGTGAACGTTTTGGCTGGCATGGGTGAGTAATTGTCTTGGCTATGAGAAACTGGCTGGTTGGAAGGCAGCATGGGAAAGAGCCGCCTTGCTGAAGGTGGCTGTACGACCTTGTGAGATCCAGTCTAATCCGGTGCCACTGGAGAAGGGAAATGGTCTCTAGTTCTGGATTAGGGCAGCTGTTGAAAGAGGTCACCCCAGACCTCACATACATGTCTGAAGCTCCTCCCCATGCCTTCTCCAGTTGGCCGCCCACCCCCGACCCTCAATCCCCCCTCCACCTCCCAACACAGAGAGTTCTCGTTGAATGAAGTCTACCCGGTTGTCTAACAATAGTCTCCATTGTTTTGTGCCATCAGAAGCTGCAGCATAGGGTGCATTTAACTGGCTTTGTAATGCATATGAGTATGAGTCACCGCAGGACATTCTTGTCAACTAGGTAACCGCTGTCGTACGATTCCCAGAGACTGCAAAGACTTGGGTACTACCACAAAGTGTTGCAGAACCAAGTTGGAATGATCAATGTTCAGATACGTATTTTCAAATAAACTTTGCCATCAGCTCAAACACACAGCTGAGGCTACCAGCACACAGCTACGTATGTAGCAAGCAGACCTAACTGGACCATCTGCTTCTTAAAGTTTTAGGCTTGTGTGATCACTTCATTGACTTAGAACTGCCAATCACCCGGTTCACAGGTATGGCTTGTCAAGCTGTTTCTTTATGGAGCAATAATGTTCACCTGTTGAAGAGTCTATATACTGAACAGGCACTGGCTAATAGGCAGCAATGTCCCCACCCCGCTCCACTGCAGGCGGCAGATTTTGCAGCGTTGCGCTGACTTTAGTGCTTTGTCAGATCAGCGCTGCCGATCCCTGTGTGAACAGCTTGCCAGTGTCTTAACTTTGCAGGCCTGTCGGAGGTAAATCAGGTGACGGAATGAGCCCAGATGCCTGTTCACCTTCCCCGGCCTAACCCTGTTTTCTCTGCCAAGCATGTGAATGGCCGGCTGTTTGGTCTTAAAGTGCTTTACCTTTCCTCCCCTCCACGGCAACCTGCCGTCATGGCGCCTGGGCCGACTCACATAAGGCGGCCTCTATCGTGCCTGACGTGTCTCGCCCTGAAAGATGACCCCCCCCAACCCCGAACTTGTTTGCCAATGTCAGCACACAACAAGTGAGGAATGGACTGACAGCTGTGGTTGAAAGGTGGGAGGTGAAGTGGAGGAAGGGCACAAATGCGTTTGAGGCTCTGCATGAAAATGTCCTTTCTGTCACGCTCCTCTCCTGTTGCTCAGGGCTGGTTGGTCCACATTAATTGTTTATTTATTTATTGGAAACCTGAACTTTTGTTTTAGGAAGCAAGGCAGCCATATGTCAGGTGAGTCCGGTGAGAAAATTCCAAACAGCCGCTTTGTTCAGCGGTGTGTGGTTAAAAACTGCATTATTGTTTTGAGGGTCAGAAACCTGATATATGTTATTAAGAGAAGCTAAGATGAGATCTTAAAGTATTATTTTGCTGATTTAGCAGCACAATCTTCAGAGTATTTAGACCCCAATTAAAGTTTTGATGTCCTGGTTATTGATCTTACTGATCATTATAAGTGCCTTTTTTTCCATGATATATTTTTTTATTATTATTTTTATCATAGCTTCCAGGGGGCTGTGTTGTACATGAATATCATTTGGCTACAATCACAGAAAACAGAATTCCGACAGGCACCCTGATAAAAAAAATATGGCTGTTCTGACGAGAAGTGAAAACCTCAGCATAGACGGCGCACAAGAGGAAAACACCTCTGTCAGTTTGACAGTTGCCTCTCAGGGACGTACTTCAAAATAAGCACTGCACAACCAGAAATATACAAACACACCTCAAACACAGACGGGAAAGCCAAATACACAAACACGCTGCAGAAAAGCATGCAACCCAACCAAAGACGTAAACAGCTGGGAGGCAACAGAAGTGTTTCCAAAGAACACGAGTGCTGAACCTGCTTCCGCGGGGACAACGGCGGACTTTGCGAGTTGTGGTGAGCATAAACGGTTGATATGAAGGTTTAATGTCATAACTTTAAGTCACAAACGGAGTCATGTGACGTGCAGCCTCGTGGGTCCAGCTCACATAGTACTCTGCTGTAAAAGACGAAGGAGATGGTAAATATTCAGTGGCTCAACCCCGAGTGGTAACTTTACGAGTGTTGCTGTGGGACTGAATGCCAGGCTTCTTCTCTGAAGTCTATTACCCCCATAACAGACTCAGCAGACCCGGTGCCACTTTGTTTGTCGTTAAATTAAAAGCAGGAGGCGCACGCAGGAAGTGATCGTGCCGCTGCTGCTGCTTTTCATTCCCCAACCTCCAGCCCTACTGAGACCATGAGGACGGGAGGCGTCAGAACAAAAGGGTCACAGAATGCGTGTGACAGGTGCTGGGCTCTGTCTTTCTCTCTCTCTCTGTTCTTTGCAACAGTCGCATTGTCCTCGGTCCTCGTGTGATCGTTCTGGACATGTGGGCGGAGCATCGCAGTACAGTCCCACGTCCTGCACCGACACGACCTGCGTGCCAACAGTTTTCATCAGATGTGTGTACTTGCCAACTTTTTTGCCTCGTCCCACAGACCGAGTTGTAATCGCAGTATGAACACGTGAGGCCGGACACGCACGGCTACCGCTGAGTTGACACACCGCGGCCAGAGCTGGTCGTCTAGTAAATAGGAATGCAGCGCTCGCCAACCACACTTTTCTCTAAAAGTCTTTGTGAGTCACTGCCACTGGAATGGCTGCCAAGGCCTCAGTAGCCGGTACGTGTCCGCGCTTTTGTTTTACAATATTTAGATAAGCAGGTTGCCTAGCAGTCTGCTGAATACACTTTGCACATGGCTTGTGCACAATAAAACATCAGGCTGCTTTTTTCGGTGGATCCCTGTTTGTATTAAATGGAGGCACGCACCCCTGCTTGCCTTGTGAGAGCAAATCATTAGCGGTTTTTGCGTTGTTGCTGCATTCATAATCGCTTTTATAGCACATGTATTCGCTAGTTAGTTTGAAAATTTTCCCCCCACCCCCTGGTCTGCTCAGCGGCTTATTTAAAGGCTTGTATCCGAGGAGAAAGAGCTTCTTTTTTTGTGCGCCTGTGAATAGGAAATAGCAGAGCGGTGCACTTGTTGCTGTGCTGGATGAAACAGAGTGCTAAGGTTTCCTTCATGAATGGCAGGCCCTGTGTAAGAACTCGTCCCCTGCATGTGTTTGGCCCGCAAGAGACGGTCACGCAGCAGCAGCAGCAGCCCAGAATAGTGTGTTGTTGGAGAAAGCTTGGAGGTTGCCTTACGAGAGTATGAAATGGTAAGTTGGAGCTTAGCTGGCACCCTGGTTTCGCTCATTATCCGCCCGTAAACATGTACCTGAGTGTGTTTCTCCGAGTGTGTCTGTCCGTCCATCAGACATGCCACAATGGAAGCGAAGCATTTCAAACATTGCGAGATTATCTGATCAGACTCTTTTCGGCCACACTTTAGCAACAGAGACTGTGCTACAGCAGTCTTTTCTGCTCACTGCGTTGTTTATCTTTTATACAAAGTCAGCAGCCACACTGGTATTTGAGTTTGTTTGAAATGCAAAAGCTGGACAATGACACAAGGCTGCGCGCTGCCCTATTTCTAGTCAATGTATTGTCCGGCCCTCTGTGTTTACTGCCGCTGGGAAAAGTGCCATTTACACTTTGGCGTTGCCCTCGAACAATGGGGCAGATTCCATGAGCTGCGTTCTGTTGTTTCCCTCCCGCTGGGAACCGCTCTCAGTTCCCGTTATTTTTGGAGATGACGGTAAAAAATTGTGGATGATGGATGAAATGTTTCTTCTTCAGAAGGAGCTTGTTGGCTTGTTTGAGCAACTTGGGGAGGGGCGGACACACAATGGTTGGAAAGGTTCATTTGTGTGCGTTGGGCTTCAGCACTGGCTCACTTTGAGGTTTTTTTAATTTGACAAACTTCATATTTGACGACTGTGGAATCGCCCTGAAGCATCTCTCTGGTGCACGCCGGAGACAAAGACCCCGTGTGTCACAAGAGAGTAGGGTGTGTTTTTCTCAAAGGCACGTTGGATTTCAGACTTTCCAAGCTGTGAACATTTTTCTTAACCACACGAATAAAAAAAAAAAAAAAATCCCATGAAAACAAACTTCAGTTCCTACTCAAGAGGCCTCATGCGCATGAGTTTCTATTTATGAACACATTTCTGCAGGAATCTGTAAAATGTAGCCACCATTCCACTCTTACTGCTGGCACTCACCAAAGACAGACAGGGCTTCAGGCCCGTATAAACCTTCTAACATGGATCTGTGGTGTCCAAGCCTGCAGTAATTAGATAGAGATTCCCCCAAGGTAAATCAGGGGCTGTGCCCTGTAGTCACAGGACTTAGTGTATGTATGTGTGTGTGTGTGTGTGTGTGTGTGTGTGTGTGTGTGTGTGTGTGTGCACGCGCTAAGTTGATTTTAGTTCAATATAAAACATTTCTGTTGGAGTTAAAACTTCAACGAGCTGGTGCGAGCTGCATTCCAAGCCATTTATGAACATTTGCAGCGTGAGGCGGTCTGCCCCCGTCGTTCCGAGTCACGTACTACACATCAAAGTTTGCTTCACAAGGTCGGCGACTCACTCGGAAGCGGTGGAGTGTGGAGTCAGTGTGTAGCAGCAGCTGCCTCGTCCCCACAGAAGAACGTATCTCTCATGTTGTTTAATTATTCTCCAGAAGTGATGTTCCAGGTATCCCAGAACCAAACATTAGCCCGTCTTCCTGCCTATCTGCTTGTGTCAACAGAGCCCAGCAGGCCGGCCCTCAGCTCTCTGCGCTGTTTATTTACCCAGAGGGAACGGTCCGAACACACCCGCTACACCCCTTGCTGCTCGTCAGCTGAGGCCCTACGACAGTTGACCCTCAAACCCTGATTTCCTGTCGGGGTGCTACAAATTCCGTGCTGCATGTTAAGTCTGCTGATGTTCTTTTCCCCCCAGTGTTACTACTGCAACGGTGTGTTTAGATTTTTTTTTCAGACAAGTAGCCTCAACCACAGCTCCCCCCGTGTTTTCATAAGTGCAGTTTATTTCCAGACACAAATGCTACATTTACAGCAAGCGATAACAAACGGGGCCAAATATCAAGGAATGCGGCGTGGAGAGATCACTCTCCCACTGTGGGAATGTCTTCTGTGAAGAAGTGAACCAGTTAAGGGATGAAGGCCCTGGTATGTGTGGGGTGCTATTGACTGTTTGGCCTCAGTTGAATGGCCTATTATCTGCCAGACTGCTTGCCCGCTAAGTGTTGCAGATCTAATCAGTCTGAACAGTCACCGCCTGCACTGCCTGGGACATTTCTTGAGTGAAGGAAGACCAGAGTAATATGACACTGGATTCACATCCTGCACACTTAGACAGCTTCTTTTGTACAGACTTGAATTGAAATCCCCACAAATGAACCAAAGACATAATAGAATAAAACACACTTTATAGATTGTCCCGTTCTTCTCAGAACAAAAGGACAGTGTGCACTTTTGCACAATGATACCCAATTGGTACACCACACTGAAGAGCTCTGCATTGGAAAATGCAATTTGGGAAGCATTTCAGCACAGAACATGGGGAAGTTGGGTCATATACAATGTTCCTGTATTCTGCCTTTGTGCTCTATTTGTAAAATAAACCGGTGCCAAGCCTGCTGTTGCTTCCTGCACATTGATACCCAATTACCGAGTGCGTAGCAGTTAGTGGAGGCGTTTCAGCCGAAACTGAGAACAGCTGTTGTTCCCAGTGACTCAGTCCTGACACACTGCAACCCAGGAGGACCTGACCGGCTCCAGACTCCCCGCTGTCTATTCCTGAACCCCCTGGGAGAACACGGGGTTCTTCAGCTGGCACATGAGGCACAAACGAGGATTTTCTCTGTACGCGTCTTTGGCACTCTCATCTATTGTTTAACTCGGTGGCCCCTTTCTGATCATCTCAGGTAGTTTGGACTGAAGGCTTGTACCACCAACAAGCTTGACGTAGAGAAAGAAAGGCCTCTGTCCTAGGGAAGCTGGAGAAAGATCCAACACTATATTGTAACACTAATTCGCTCCTCTCTAGCATCGCCGAGACCCCTGTGAGTTGGTCAGGATGCTAAAGAAGTGTCAGACAAGCCTGCCAGGACCTACAAGCGGTTGTTTTTGCAGGAGACAAGAAAGGGGTGTTGTGAGTTCTTCCGTTTGGCGCTCATCCTCTGTCTTCCTGCTGGCCGCTTGCAATGTTCCCGTTCCCACATAGTCTCACTGGCATGGTCTAAGCCTGCATTAAGGGATTAGATCATCGTCATAGTCTAGTAGTTTACTTGAAGGGTGGCATGATGTGGATATACCGCCATCCAACTGCAGTCTTTTTTTGTTTGTTTTTTATACATCCTGCACACACACATCATTGTAGTATAATTTGATATTTCCAGAAGTCACACATTATGTTCAACCCAGATCAAAAGTGTCCTATAATTTCTCTGAAATATAGCTCATGCAATGGTCTACTTTAGTGTAATTAGTCCTCTTATCCGCCCACTTTTGTACGTGCGCTTGCCTGCAAAATGGGTTGTCGCTCTTTCTCCGCCCTCTTTTCACTATCCCTGTTTTTTTGTTGTTTTTTTTGTTTTTTTTCCCCTGTGGTGCGGTCGCGTTGTGCTGAGTCGGCTGTTGCCGCTGTGCGATTGTAGTTGAGCCCGGTGGCTTTTGGGTCAGTAGCGCTGGCTGTTCTCTTTGGGTCCTGCTGACTCCACGCCTGCCGTCGCAGTAAGTGAGTCCACCTGCCTCCTTGGTTGTGAAACACACCTAGAGGCACCGTTGCGCTGCCCCTCGAAAGAGTGACATCACTTCTAACACACACACACTTACATGCCGTACGTGAAAACACACAGATGGATTCATTCTAGGGGACAGAAGCGTTGACGCTGTCTCCATATGGCGATCTGGGCTCTTTTGGATGTCTCAGTCTGTTAAACAGTGTGAGTTGTTTACTGCTTAGCAAGGGAGGATTAGAGGCTGTGTCCTCCGGCCCGCCATGGCGTCCTGCTCTGAGACAAGCTGCTGTCATTTCCAGTCGTGCCTCACGTTTTTTTTCTTTCCTTCTTCCAGCTCTGATTGGGTGGAGATCCTGGAGCCACGCTCCCGAGAGCACATGTATGTGAATTTGACCACTGGCGAGTGCGGCTGGGAACCGCCGGCGGGCGTTCCCATCCGCCAGGCCGACGGCAACCAGTGGTGGGAGCTGTTTGACCAGCAGAGCGGCCGCTTCTACTACTACAACGCGACGGGGCGGCGCACGGTCTGGCACAGACCCCAGGGGGCAGACATCGTGCCCCTCTCCCAGCTCCAGGCCATGAGGCGATGCTCCGAGATCAAGCGTCCTGGGGGGACCGCGGAGAGACACCGTCCCGGCACGTCCGGGAGCACGGGCAGCATGGGGAGCCAAGGACGCCGCACGCCGCTGCCTGAGGTAGACGTTGACGGCCCGAGACCCGCCGAGCCGAGTGAAGAGGCCGCCGACCCCGAACTGGACCCGACGGTGGAAGTTCGTCTGCAGGGAGACGGAAGCAGCAGCGAGCACAGCACCGACAGCAGCCGAGAGCCGCAAAGGTGAGTCCGACCGGGACTTCGGTAGCATCTACGGCACGTCTGGAAAGAAATCGTCAGTGGATCATTTTACCGGGAGTAGAAGTGAGGAAACACGATAGCCATGCTAGCATGTGGCATCGTAATGGCTCTCAAATGCCCGCGCCATGTGAACCTGCGGGTTCATTCTGACTTTTGACCTCTCCTACTGAACCCCCAAACTGCTCTCCTATTTTCACTTGCACTTATCTTAGCATTCCATATGTCCTGTGTTTCCATGGCGTTGCCTGTGAACCGCGCCGGGCCATTTCAGCAAATAGCTACCAAATGGGGCAGAGTCGGTGGGACGTAATGCAGAGCAAAACAAGCGCCGCTCCACTCGTGCTCGGGTTACTGGCGGGGAGCGGCCCCGAACAGTGAGTCATTTAGAGACCCCCATCATGTGCTCTGCGTTAGGGCCCAGTCCAAACCGCCGTCCCTTCCCTTCAAGCCAGATTCCAGAAATGCCTCCTCAGTCTTTTTTTTTCATCCTCCCTTTGGCACCGGGCCATAGGGGCCATCGCCGTGTCTTCTGCGGGTTCACCACCACTACCAGAGCCCTTCTCATGCTGCTCCAATGCTTGTTTCTTCCCGCTAAACAAATCTGGGCTGCAGGCCATCAAAGACTGTGACGCCTTCTGTGGGTGAGGGTCTAAATGTGCATGCATGAGAGGCATGTGAGAGTGTTGTTGTCGGCGGGTTAATAACAAGCAGAACCGCCACATTCCAGCTGCCTATAAACAAGGCCGACCCCGCTGCAGCAACTCTTGCGCTCCGGTTCCTCCTGACTCTTGTATCTCACCTCGGACATGGTTGGGGGCCGTCAGGGTCGTCCCTCTGACCCGTAGGGCCTATGAAATTACGTCAAGGCGGAACTTAGCAATCGACCGCGGCCCCTGAACGACACTACTGGAAGCCACGCCGCGTTGGCCGTGGATGGCGAGCGTCAAAATTCCACTTCGGCACAGCAGCTCAACTTTCCCAGAACCTTTTCTGTCCATGTTTTAAAACAATGGGCAGCTGTGGGGCCCGATACCCTACACAGCCATATGGCCCATTACATGCTCGCCGGACCCCATTTCTTAGCAGGTAATTAGAAACCACTGCAGAGACGGTGGAATGTGACGGCACAAAATGGCTGGGAACAAACAGGGAGACACGCTTGTCTTCGGTCGTCGGGTCACCTTATTGATGTCGACAGGGATCGATGGTCGCGGCAGGAGAGGAAGTTCAGCCGAGGAGTCAGAAGAGTCGGAATTGTTTTGGTTAGGCTAATTGTTCCACCTCAATCAGAAAGTTTGGGGGTTTTTGTGGCTGGCGGCCTGATTCGTTTTTCATTTTTTGTGGTATTTTTACTACTTTAGCCCCATTGGATAATGGTGCTAAATCAATGCGTGGGCTGAGCGTCTCTTTGGGCATGTCTTCACAAGTTCCCTCTGTTGACTTCCTCTTTCTTTCCCTGAAACTCCAGCGCAAATAGGACGACAATGCCGCTCTTGCACAGACAGGACAATCCCAGTTCTTCCAACTCTGGCTTCCTTTGGCTTCGCCCTATAAATAACCACGTTCACAGCAGATAGAAGAGTTTCCACCCAGCACACCATGCATGTTGTTCCACCCACTGGGTGGTTGATGGGCTTCCTGTCAGTCTGCCTGCGCCTCCCTTTGTGAAGCTCGTATCCCTTTTTTTATTTGTTCCCGCGTGTAGTATAAGTGTAACCATATAAATTTGCTTGTGCGCCGGGTCTGTTTGTCATTGGCCAAATCTTATCACATGTCCTGGGAATTTTCTGGGTGCTTTGAGCCTGCCCAGCTCATCAGGGAAGTACCGCAGTCCCCAGGCGTAAACATGCCACTCACATGTGGTTGTGGGCGCAGGGAACTGAATTGAGCACAACCCCCCCCACACACACACACACACACACACACCAACGAGGCACTGCCTAAATCTGTAAACCAGCCTATGACGGCCGTATAGAGTTTCATTCAGCCTCAAAAGTGTGTCCCTGCGTGTTGTTTGCGATCAGCCAGATAACATCTGTATGGGATTTTTGAGCGCGTCTGCACCGTGTGTGGGCCCCTTTTACCCAACTCAGAGCTACACGAGAGCCGCCGACGGCCAGGGCCACATGACAGCAGCCGGCAGTGACCCAAGGTGGTTCACGTCAGGGTCACAGTGCTCTTATTGTCTCAGGACCCAGCATGGGACGGACAATGGAGCGCTAAAAGGAACAAAGACTCTCACTTGAAGCCAGTTGCCCTGCTGCAGTCAGCCGAGGGCTTTCTCCTCCACGCAGTAAAAGTCTAGGTAGGCCTGAACTGAGAGGAACACAACATTGCCTTGTCTTTGCCCTCTCATTTAGCCCTGTAATGACATAGCGGGGGGACTCACGTTCAATCCGAGGCGGTCACGCCGACAGTAGACTCCCGGAACCCGCCTTCGCTGATTGTTCTTTGGCCTCAGATTGCTTTAAAAAGATTTTGCTGTTTTGCACAACAGCAGTATATCAGTGTGTGAGTGAGCTCTCAGAGCGTGTTTGTGCCGCAGCAGTGCCATAGTTGAATCATCGCTGCGACCATAAAGTGGATAAAAGATTGCTCAGTTTATATAGTTAGGAGACAAATTTAGTAAAGACAAGTTTTCGATGTTGCTTCAAGGCCGAATATGTTTTTTGAAAGAAGATAAAGTTCGAGATAGGATTTGTTTTGTTCCTCATGAGATTTTTGTAAATGCATCAGAAACTTGAAAGTGAAAGCATCATTAGCCAAAGCAAATAATGGGATTCCCCCTTACCTGCTTGTGTCTAACAGGTTGAGTCACACAGGAGTGGGAACAGGATTTTAAGAAAATTTATTCTTTGATGGAAACGAAAGTCACTGTATGGGTTTGGTCGCGTTTATAAATGAGTCGCATTTTGTCGACATGTTGAGTGTGAGACGCAGCTCTGTGGCGCTTTTCATCTCTCGCCGACGTTGAACGACGGGACCGCAGCTTCATTACGCACACTGGAAAAGCTGGTTTTTATCTCGTCACTTGCTGTGGTAAGATCATTTTTCAGCTCCTTCCAGATGTTGTTTCCACTCTGCCTGCGATAATGTAGTTCATTTCCTTCCGTATTTTTTTCTCCCGACTCTTGGAAATGTAACTTTTAGCCGGGTTAGAAGCGACGTGAGCCAAATCCATTTCTTATTTTATGCCAAAATCAATGAAGTCATGCACTTATTGATAGAAACACATTTGAGTTTTGATACTCAGTGAGTCACATTTTTAAGGGTTGATTCAACTTCTCCAATGTTTGGGTTTGCTGCTCTTCTTTTGTCATTTTCTTGGTAAATGATGAGGTCATTATTTGTGGACGTGTTTGGAAAGAAAAGGAGTCAGTTTGGAGTTTGGAAATTTGAATTGTTCTCAGGTTGAATGATTGATGAGCCCCAAACGTGGCAGTAATGTCATCAGTGCCTTTGCTTGAATGGTCAACCAACAGATTTACACAAAAACAAAATCATAGGCCTGAGGAAAAAAAAAACCCTGCATTATTTGGTTTGCTGTGCTCTTTATCAATAATAAAAAAAAAATTGCGGCATAGTTCACAAAGATAATGACGAGCGGCGGCTCTAATAGCGGCTGTGTTTCTCTAAACATCCCTGTTTGTCTTCCAAAGGTAAGGTCTGTTTTTCCTGATTTTCGTGTCTCCAGAATATTTTAACCTCAGATATCACTGAAGCACAACCCTCTGTTTCTCCCTCTGCCTCTCCGATGCCGCGATAGAGAGAAATGTCTGTCTGTGTTTTGTGTGAAGAACTAAGGGGAGAACATGTGAACTGGCCCCAGGGCTCACTGCTCTGACTGCATCAGCTGACTGGCAGCCTGCAGAGTCGGTTCGTCACGGTGTGAATGCGGTAAACAGGACGCCAAGAGGTTTTTTTTTTTTTTTTTACGGCTACATTGTAGTTGTTGTTGTTCGCTGGCCGAGTTCGAACCCTCATCTGATCGCCTTTGGAAGCCATGAGCTGATCCCCGTGTATATTGAGGTTGCAGAGGCGGGTCTCTGTGGAATCCACTCAGGACCAGCGTCACCTCCTCGGCCCACCGCCCTGCGGGGGGCGGTGGTGTGAGGGAGACTCATGCACAACTGCTAGACATCTCGGCGAGGAGAGGAAGGAGGTGTGTCCCCTCAGCTGTCGCTGCAGGACAGGTGGCGCTCTCGAGGCGTCGGGGTGCTATTTCATGCTTTCATTTTTATTTTTTGAAGCCCCCCTCCAACTCTTCCACGCATCCCCCAACCACTCCAAAGAAAGAAGCGGCATCATCTTTGAACATTTTTGTCAAATGCACATTGTCTTCCTGCGAATCCTCTTTGTCCTCGCCGCTTCCTTCCTCGCTGCGATCTCATTGGCTGACTCCTGGGGGATGTTTGTGCAGCACAAACTTGGCCCGTGTGACCTTATTTCCTCTTCCCGTCCCGTCAATGTTAATAATAATCCTTGAGTTTTTTTCAGGCCCCGTTGTTCTAACAAACTCTCAAGACTTTTCAAATCTCTCTCCGCCCCCTCGTCCTCCAGAGTGACTCAGGTAATGACTTTTCCAATGACGGTTATTCCAGGCAGGGAGAAATGAGAGACACAGCATCTGCTGAAAGCACGTGATATATTTAGATGGTTATCGAGACGCTCCGACCACAGCTATAACAGTGACTGAGGCGACTGGGATTGTTTGTTAGTTCGGCACTCCAGAGCTGTGGAGATTCATTAAAATTTGGTCATATTATCCGAATGGGTTTCCCCAAAAGGCCCCTGATTTGATTTATTTTACGTGTCTCTGCCCTCTCACAGGCTTTCCAAGAGAGGCCTGGTCGGTCTGTGGCAAGTGGACGTGTAGACGCAGTTGAAATAAAATCCTGCTCCTCGCTCAAAACAAGAGACTTTAATAAAACATCAAACTCTCCCGCTGTCAAAGGTCAATCGTCAAATCTTTAGTTTTCATTCGGGACTACAGTGGAGCAGCCTTGCAGCATTTAATACCCCGAAACTCTAGATTTACAGAGAACAGCATAGTTAGCCCTCTGTTTACTGCCTCTTTCTGAAACTTTCTCTTCGTTGGACCTTTCTCATGCTTTGAAAGGGGAATAAAGCCTGGTGTGTTCTCAGGAGGAGGAACCAGTCCTTGGCTGACGGTGTTGACATTAACCTGGGAGATGTATCAATTCCCCTTGTGACATCACAAGGTGTTGCTTTCCAAAAACCCCTGCACCCACTTTCAAAAGTGAAGTAAACAAGAGAAGAAAAGGGACTTTTCTCATTTCTGCAGCTCACCAATAGGATGCAAACGCAGACGGATGGAGTTGTTGGAAACGATTGCAATAATTCTTAATATTGGACCTTTTTAAAACGCAATATCTTTTAAAGTGCAAGCGAAGACTTGCTTTGCATGATCTCCACCCTCAGCCAACATTCAGCAGCCACCTGACAGACAGCGAGCGTCCTCGCTCACAGCCAGCACACCCTTTCCAAACAACTTTCATCAAAGCCAATATAGAGCCAGGCCCTGTTCTGAGTTATGTAAGAGCCAGTGTGTGTGTGTGTGTGTGTGTGTGTGTGTGTGTGTGTGTGTGTGTGTGTGTGTGTGTGTGTGTGTGTGTGTGTGTGTGTGTGTGTGTGTGTGTGTGTGTGTGTGTGTGTGTGTGTGTGTGTGTGTGTGTGTGCGCGCGTGTCTGCATGACTGATTCCAAGGGTTGAAGATGGCTCTTTCAGGTTCAACCTCTGAACCCCCCC